>JALIZF010001191.1:60000-172860 GCA_029948255.1 Telmatactis stephensoni
TTTTGTAGGCGGTTTTGATTAATAATAGTTGAATGAAAGTGATAATCCAAAGTGAAATTTTTTATCGAAAATGGGTTTTAGGCCTTCATTCGCTCGATTGCCATATAATCCTTTACATTCAGCTTGAAAGTTGCTGAATTTGAATAAAGATACAGGAAAACCACTTTGTTCAACTCAAAAGATTGTTTTAAACAGGCATTGTATCTTAGTACATCAATTAACTGATAACCGATAAAATTTGAGTGTTAATCCAAAACGAAAATTTGAATTAAAACTTGTACAAGGGGCTAGTTTTTGGCACTTTTAGCCATTATTACTCGATATTGAAAAAAATCTTCTTTTGAATACTATTGCCCTATCGCATAATGACGTCACACCAAAACATTTTATTGTTTTGACGCTAAGGATTATGGTTGCCAGAGGGGATCAGAGTGATTGCATATCAAATAAAATGCAGATGAGCAATCACTGATACATGATATATATCAAAACTCGATACATTGAAGTTCTACTTCGAAAAGGAATATTAATAGGTCCCAATTTCCACTGTTTCTGAGCATCTATCCCCAATGTAAACATACTGTGACGTCATTATGCGATAAGGCAATTGTAGTGTGGTTTCAATGAAAATGCCATTAAAAAGCTAATAAGCTAATGAACCATAATAATTATGACAATACAAAACGAGTTTGTCAGAATTCATCTTAGACTAGGCGCATTTTCGAAAAATCAGACACCTGGAGGCATTTTGGGGTAGAGGCTGGTAACATATAACTATTCTAAACCAAGAGAGCATAAATAAGAGAGGGAAACATATGTTAATGGGGCGCGCGCCGTGATGATTCCCATCTGTGCTATTTTTAGTAACCGGATGCAGTTTAATTTTCGTCTTACCCTACTCCCGTGTGTCGAAAAATTGAACGAGTAGAATTTCGCGATTTGAGCTTCATAAAATCACACAATCGATACCAAATTTATTCTAGACTCCACGAAAAAGCCATCTGATGTCCAATTAATAATTTATTTAAAAAATTATAAAAACAAACGAGTTTTTCTCATCTAAATGAGCAAAAACGTTTGAATAAACCAAAGCGCGCGTTCAATGACGTGTAGCGCGTGCATTTCCGCTAAAATTTCTTTCAAAAATACAACAAAGATCTCGACGTTTTTGCCTTGTTTCTCATCAAAATCGTTCCTTTGTAATCAGAAAGTACACACTTTTGATGGTAAATAATATGAACAACAGCAGTTTTAAGATAGCTTTGATTTCAACGCTGTTTTTGAAAACTCAAATCTGCACTAAACGGTTCTCTGGTTCCGGAAGTGTCAAATTATGACGCACGGGAGTAGGGTAAGACGAAAATTAAACTGCATCCGGTTACTAAAAATAGCACAGATGGGAATCATCACGGCGCGCGCCCCATTAACAAGTTTCCCTCTCTTATTTATGCTCTCTTGTCTAAACTGATTTTTCATGCTGAATGCGAATATGACTGTTACCAAGACGTATTCTGCAATCTTATACGTGTAAATGACGTATTTTGTGAATTGCTGCAGTCATTTCATACTAACGGCTTTTTCATGTAATTCCAAAAGTCCCCAAACTTAAAAACAATGACCATAGCTGGAAAGAACATATCAAACTCAGTAAAACTGTTAAGTTTAAAGGATATGAGTTGAAAAATTAAGGAGATACGAATTTTCAAAAATCGAAATTTGTTTGTATCTCTTGCATAACTGTAAGTGTTTTAAACAAAATTTCGCTATGCTACCAGCTTCGACGTCGATCCTAAAATGCCTTCTGCGCTTTTTGCGAACGACTTTTTCAGTTTTGCGCCTTGTCTATCTAGAACCAGCTGTAAAACCAGCTAAGTCAGTTTTAAAACTGGTTTCAGTAAAAACGAATTTAGACTGTCTTGGAAAAAATAATGTAACTTTTTGGCTGATCTAAAGTGCAGGTTATATCTTATGGCATCAAGAGACCATAACATTTAGAGAGAGAAACTTGCATTGATGTCTGCGTGCCCCCCCCCCCCCACTTTTCGCGATGAAAAATTAAAAATTTTTGTTTCAAAATTTGACCTATACTGTTTTTAATGGTTATAATTGACCTTTTCTCTTGTCATGGGCTTCTTGATAGAGAAGTGACCTCCCGGTCGTTTAGCTGTTTGTTTTCAAACGTTTAATTTGTCACAAGAAAACTGAACTTCCATCTATAGTCATACAAAAGAGCGATGTCGACCAAATGTTTTCAGTAGTGTAGCTAGGTATAGCGCCCCTTCACTTGTGTAAAACAATTAATTGGTTGAAGTTAGTGTACAAACCACAGTTTTAAAAGGAGCACCTGTAATATCACTGAATGATTCATGTAATAAGTTACGCCACTTTTAAAATTCTTGCAATACTGTGTTTGAGGAAAAGCTGGGCAATGCCTGAAAAAAATTCTGCACATCAGAAACTGCAGAAGAAATCGTGTAAAGGACGCCACGAGGAAAAAATGAACTTTGTCATTCTCAAGTCAGTCAACCAATTAAAGAAAGGTTGTACGTAACGTACTTTTCTGTAAAAGTTTTGCCGAGCGACTCGCGCTAGGCGTACGTTCCTAAGAGCTAATTGTATTCTCTGTCTGAGCTACAAATGAACCATTTCTTTCACTGCTATTCTTTGTGGGGGAGTGACGCGCACAAATATTTACCCTAGGAAGTAGCCTTTGTGAACACCTATATCTTAGCTCTTGCCAGAGATGGACTTGCGCTCCGCGCTCGCATATTTTGTTTTTGTTGGTTTTATCGTCAAACTGAATTGACGCGCCTTAGTTCAAATTTCGCGCTCGCTACGCTCGCGAAAAAGGATAATCATAATATAAATTGTTTTAGCCTCTCAGAATTTTATGGCTTGCTACAGCCCTGTGATGTTACTTTAAAAGAGCGTTTGAGGAAGTTACGCCCCCGCCGTGTTTTGTAAAATGGTATCTCCCCTTTTAAAAGGTCTAGATCCGCCGCTGCAGCCCCTCCACTTTTGAATGTGCTCCGCGGTCTGTGCCTACTAATGCAAAGATATTTTTTTTGGCCTAAAACCATGTGGGTATCAAAGAACCCATCATAGGCAACTAGAATTGAAAAAAAAAAAAAAAAAAAAAAAAAATGGGGGCCACCGTGCATTTTAATGAGTTACATCTCATCAAATGTTGCAAAATCTGCATATTTTAGGGGCCCAAAGAAAAAATTATTAATACTCCACATTTTGAAAAACTGTCAAACTTTTTTTTACTAAAACGTTTAAAACGCATTTCTATCATTTGTCAATGCCATATTTAACATGAAAACAAGGAATGTTAATTTTTCTCAATACCTTTTTACCAGTTTTTGGCCTGTTTTGGTTCATGACTGCCAAATGAAATGTCCAATTTTTGTGATCAAGTTTCAATTTCAAATTCATGAAAATTTATAAAATTGTAAGTTAATCTCCACTTTACAATAAAAAAGAGGGGTATCCATGCGATTTAAAAAGTGATTTGCCGATAAACGCACGAAATCTAATCAGCCGCCACCCCCCCCCCCCCCCCCCCGGACAGTAGAGAGATTTTCAATGCATTGTGGGACATTTTCAAGATGGCAACCAAAACCGATCGTTTCTGGTAGAAATCGTTGTCAAAACAGACGTTGTAATTCAGATTTTGTTCATCAACTGTAAATTTCATTTAAACACAGGAGAAATGGTTTTCCTTTAATTCTGTGAGGTTTTTTTCAAAAAGTCGTAAAAACGGCCTTGTTTTTACGATCGCTTTACTGAAAAAAATTCAATGTTTTTACATGCGCAGAAAGCAGTGGCGCGCTGACAATAGTAGGTTCCAACCTTAAGGTAATTCCGTAGAAATAAATCCGAACACAGATTTTCAATGAAATTTCGTACAGTTTCTAACTAAGCTTTACTGATTCCAAAAACTAAATAAAAAAGAGGGGTCATTGTGTTCGTTTTTACGCTAGATGGCGGTAATTTTAAGCATATTTGATGCCGTGCGCCAGCAATTTTTGAAAACGGAAAATGGAACAAAAGGTACTCGTCATTAATTTACATCAAGTCATTGTAAGCATTGAAATTCTGAAGTCATTCTATCTTTTACACATCAAACAAAAAGTAAAATTTCAAAAATCTTCAAGAAAATTTAAGTGTCGTAAAAAATAGCTATATTTCGACACCAGTACATACTCTGATATTAGCTTCAAAACAGCTTTCTACGAGAAGTACAGTATTTTAAGATATCTCGAAAACGGAACATAGATTTTTGTTAAAATTGAAATATCTGATAGATTACCTTACTCTTGTGGATTTCATAAAATAAAAACGATAGGTCACCGTGTTCGTTTTTGGGCTACAGCTCGCTAAAGTACGAATTTTGTCCTCAAAGAAGGCTTTGACAGAGGGAGGACTAGGGCGAGTTTAGACGAAAAAGTGAGGAAAAAAGCCGATATCTCTTTCAGTGTTTCCCCAAAAGCCCTGTGTCAGTGTTTTTAGTCCTCTTTTGATGTTTTAAGTGTTATATGTAATTTACGGACTAAATTTACAGTTATATGCATTTTACATTTCAAAAATTGTGTTTTTCATCCAAATGGCCGCCATCTTGAAAACTTGAAATTTCTCCGTGTGCGCGAGCTCGCGCATGGTAGAATCGTGCGCAGTAGAGCGTGCGCAATGCAAAACTACGGAATTACCTTAAGGTTACTTTTAGTAACAGGAAGTTGACCCGATCACGCGCTCAAATAATGAAATTTGATTTCCGGAAGAAAAACGGTTCGTATTTGAAGAAAACATCGTAATGTGCACGCATGCGCAAACGGTTTTCACTAGTGTCTTCTTTCGGTCCAACTAAACAATCAATCTCGTACCCAGAGCCTGTGTTCCTCTTGGTCAGCGACCGAGAAACGAAAGCCTCTGGCCAATAAAAATTTTTAGTCCGCTATTTACGGACTAGGCTCAACTACGCATGTCAAGCTCTATCTGTGACAGAAAATTGCTGATTGAGAGCTTATTTTCATGCACCGTATTTAGAAATATACTCAGAGGTAAAGAATGATATTTATGTGAGTCATTTGTGTGATTTATTTCACGTTTTGAAGTCTGTCAAGTGAATTTGAATTCATTGAATCGATAGTCCAACGGTCCTCTTCGAATTAGACCTTCAACGACCAACAGGCCACAAATCTCCTATTAAAACTGCACTAAATCTTATCGCTTGCTCGTATCCCCTCGACATGAAGTAGTCTGACAATCTTTCTATATTCTGACAATGGTTCAGGCTACTCTGAACAATTTTACTTATCGAAAATCGATCTGGAAGTAATAACTTAGGATAATTCCGGGAAATATCGATTCTCAAAATATGCGAAGAATGCAAAATTCAAACGCTCCTTCTATTGTTCTATCAACCAATCAGAGTGCTCCAAATAACTGTATTGGCCAGAGCCTTACCTTTCTCGATCGCTGACCAAGAGGAACGCAGGCTCCGCCATTTATGTTTTGCAGTCGCATTTTGCAACAACACTGAAACTACGAAAATGGTCCTCAATTACAAGTCCAGCACAACAGGAAGCTGAAAAAATGAAGTCAACTGGAACTGCTGAAAAGATGTGGTCAACAACTCTCATTTTTTTCTAAAATGAATAATAGAAAGAGATATTTATAGACTACTTTCACCACAGTTTACCAATGCTCAAGATGCAAATAAGACGCCCTCTCAGACAGCCTTGGGTTTGTATAACACTTAATCTTGTAGTCTCACCTTGCCGTGATTTCTTCGCCATGGAAATGCCTCGCTTTTTTGAGCTTGTTTTCTTAATGTCCATCATTACCTTCACCTCAGCTGGGAAAGAGATCTTTGATAATGGCAACTATTCGGGATTCTTAATATTATTTGGCGCGAAACGAAAGCGAGGCTAAGCACACACGCGACGCAAAAATCCAAGATGGCGGGCCTACTCGTTGGCGTGGCGTGCGTGCTTAGCCTCGCTTTCGTGTTCACGCCAAATAATATTAAGAATCCCGAATATTAGGCCCATTCCTGGCCCTAAAATCGCTTAATATATATCGCTTAATATCGCCCAAGATCGCTCAATATCGCCCAAGAGCACCTGAGAGCGCCAACTTGAAATGGCTTAAATTTCCCAATATCTCCTAAGATCGCCTAAAATCGCATAAGATCGCCCAAAATAACTACGATTTTAGGGCCCGGGGTAGGCCTCATTAGGTAGAATATACTGACATTGTCTATTACTTGTGCAAATGTAGTTTGTTTGGAAGTATTATTTTGCGATTTGTAATTTTCTTTCTTAGCACTTCCGGTGACGCTATTTTTGCCTCAAAAACTCAAAAAAAGGTATCCATTCAACACTGATTATCTCAAAAACGAGTTTTGGACAACATTTTGAAATCGGCATTAAATTTCACTTCTGAAGATTGTGGTTTATATGATTTTTCTTTAACTTTTTCAATAGTAGAACGCCTGAAAATATGTGCACAGGAAGCTGAAAATGAAGTCAACTGGAACCGCTGAAAAGATGTGGTCAACAGCTCTCATATTTTCCTAAAATATATAATAGAAAGAGATATTTATAGAATACTTTCATCTTTTTTCTAATACTCAAGATGAATATAAGACGCCCTCTCAGACATCCTTGGGTTTGTGTAGCACTGAATCTTGTAGTCTTCGTGCCGTGCTTTCTTTGTCTTGAAAATGCCTCGCTTTGTTGAGCTTGTTTTCTTAGCGTTCATCATTACCTTCACCTCAGCTGGAAAAGAGACCTTTGATAGAGGCAACTATATCGTCGAATGGATGGTCATTCCAGAAATCCAGGAGATCCAGTTTAAGATCACTGCTAAAACGATTGGTTGGGTCGGTTTGGGGATCACGGAGATAAATCGATTCATGCAAAAGCTGGATGTCATAGTTGGAGGGGTATACAACAGTAGACCCTACACGCGGGTGAGTATATATTATAAAGCTATATATCACAATCAAATTGCAGTGTTCATTATTTTCAACTTTAATGCTTGACTTTTACTTACGTCATCGAAAATTTCCAGAGCCCTAAGTGAAATCAAATGTCATTAATTCACTCAGAAGAGCACATAAAACTATGTAACTCTGCAAAATTTGCAATTGAGTCTTGAGAACGAGATTTTGTTGCAAAGATATTGACATTTTAATTGCTCATTTTTTAGTAAGAATTGTATGACACTTCGTGGTTATTGTCACTCTAAAAATTACGAATTGAAACTCTTGAATTAATTTACAATTTACGACCCAGACGTCATTAATCAATCTGCATTCTTGTGTCATAACGTCATTTGACTAACAATAAACGGTTCAATAAGCATGCGTTTAGATTCCGTCTTTGAATTATTTTGCGTAATATAAAGATATCTATTCATCTCTATTCACACAATCCTCTCCTCTCCTCTCCTCTCCTCTCCTCTCCTCTCCTCTCCTCTCCTCTCCTCTCCTCTCCTCTCCTCTCCTCTCCTCTCCTCTCCTCTCCTCTCCTCTCCTCTCCTCTCTCCACCTCAAAACTAATCTACAAAAACTTTCACCGTTCACCGCGCTCTCCGTATGATATTCGATTAAGCAAAGACGTGAGATCGGTGTAAAGAATGGGAGAGCGCACTTTGAAGAGAAGAATTGGAGAGCGCTCGAGAAAGAGTAAAAGATATAATATTTTTAATTTTTCACAAAATGCATAAAGCATCGTAAAAAAGGTTGACGGGGAGAACGGCGATTGGTGATTCCACGACGTACCGAAAGGAACTGTGGTCACTACTAAACCGCTATCCGGAAATATGAATCGCCTATATCGACCACTTTGTCCGATAAGGTCTTTACTGGCATTGCTTGGGTATTCAATTAAGTTAACTAATGAAAATGAAGCCATTCTTGTTACCCCAAATTTCCTTTCGATCGTGCAATCACCAATCGCCGATTGCCATTCGCCATTTACCCGTCAAACTTTTTATAACTAGCTTTATAATTTGTTCACAGGACATGTACGCCGACGGTTTAGGAGCACCAAGAAAAGACGCACAACAAAATGTTAAATGTTTTACTGGAAGTGAAAAGAATGGCACCACAATGATTCTCTTCAGACGTAAGCTCGACACTAGAGACCCGGATGATAACGCAATAAAGGTGAGACCTTTGTTGCCAGTTTTGACATGAGATCTAAGTAATAGTATATGGTTTTATAAGACAAACTGGATCAACAGGCCTAGGATCAACACATTTAATGATCAAAACTGTAATTTGCTTGATTGTACCAAAATTAGAGAAGTGATGCGTGATGCGAATTGTTATTCCCTCCTTCTTTACCACCCTGAGACTTATTTACAATAATTATTTATAAAATAACTAGGATACTACGCGCGCTTTCATTGGCTGAGAGCTGTGTTTGCATGAGAGTATGTAAACACGGTTTTGACGTCACCATCTCTGTGCTTCGCGGCAAAATTTGGATTGAAAATTGAAGTTAACCACTGTAAAAACTAAAAAATACAACATTCATGTATTTTATAAGAAAACAAATTAACAAAGCAAAGCAAACTAGCGTCTTTTATATTTCTTTTCCCTTTCTTTAGGAAAAGGGACGGCAGCTCACTAAAACTGAATTAATTTCTAATCCGTGTTTGAATGAAATAGTTTAGAACTAAAATAGAAAAGACCCCCCCAAAAAAAACAAAAAAAAACCATGTAAGTTTCCATTAACAGGCTAAAAAAGTTCAATGATTGGCAAAAAAACGTCACAGGATTCTAACAGAGCCAACTGGGCCACTTCAAGAGGAAATTAGCGAGCTGAAAAGCATCGAAATTTGGAGGCATGAAAATGTTTACAAAACTAACAATTACTTCATTTGATTTAATATAATTTGCTGTTCATTACCGCGAAGGATATTCATTTAAAGGATAAAAAGCATTGTCATTAGAGCGAACAGGCATACAATAACGCGAACGGAGTCCTCAAGAGTGCGATGGAACGTTCATTAAAAAATTTAGCATAGAATTTGACAATCATGAAGATGTTTGCATGGGTTCATTAGCGTTTTCAAACTTTCATTAGCGTTTTTGAGCAATCATTAAACAAAAGCAGGCATTCAAGACAGTGTTTTGGACATCTATTTGCGCGGTACAAATGTATCAACAGAATTCGTTTATCCTTCAATGTCTTCTTTAATTATTTAAACATCTTGGTAAATATGTTTGCATATGATTGTACCATTGTATGCATTTGTGGGGAGTAATAGCATTCATATTTCTTGTAGTTGCCCTAAGGAGCAGTCGTTTTCCAAACTCTCCAAGGGGAAGGCCTTGTCTTCTTGCTTCGGCTCGGTCTCCCATTAAACGTTGCTGTTCTGGACGGGACAAGTAAACTTTTATAGCCTGCTCCACTATGTTAAGAAATGGGCTGTAAGTTGGAAGAGGCTTCAGCTCGCTATTGGCCCCAGGATTATTGGCATCGCGAATATACCGTGTTACAATGCCTCTGGCAGTTGAACGATTTACGCCCAAAGTACCAGCCACAATCAAGTAATCCTCTGCAGGGTCTTCGTAGGCCCTCACAAGTCGCTCTCTGACTTCGTTGGGAATTCTATTTCTTTGTTGAGCCATTCCAATGTTCCGGCCTAAAAGGGATCGAAACTCCAAATCGACTTGATATTTATACCTAACGGTGCTTTGCTTGTAAGTCATATTCACGGCCTTGTAAAAAAACATGTTAAGACAGTTAAGATCCCACAATTTTACGTGAAAAATTAAAATATTCTTATAATGTATTGCGCAAATGAATGTCCAAAACACTGTCTTGAATGCCTGTTTTTGTTTATTGATCGCTCAAAAACGCTAATGAAAGTTTGAAAACGTTAATGAATCCACGCAAGCATCTTCATGATTGTCAAATTTCATGCTAAATTAGAATCAGAATTATTTTCTTTAATAGAGCCTGAAGAGTCAAGTTCATTCATCGCAAAAGATTGTGTTTCATTCACAATGGACAACACTGAACCTCGAGACTAGCAAAAAATATCTCTTGTTCAACACCTAAATGATAAAATTCGGGCACTAACCATATAATTCAAACAAAATTCAGTCTTATCCAGATAACCAGGCATTACACAGCTTCATAAACGGCAAATTTCCAAGCACAAATTGACCCTTCGTCGGCTCGACAATGTGGTTGCTTTTGTTGCTGTCTTTTACACAACGTCCAAGAAAATAGTCGTTGGTTTTCTTTCAAGTTGGCGAGAATTTTCAATGAAGAACATTCTCTTCGATACCTCAGAACTTTTCACGAAAACGAAGAGTTATTTTGTCTTTAGAAAGTACCATTTTTCTTTCATTTTAGCGAAAGTTTTCTAAGAGTTGTCTCCCAAATTTTTAGCTCGAAAATCGCCAAATAGTTGGATTTCTACCGCGTGTTTTGATTGGCTAGTTTTGAAATACCATTGTTAAGTTAATGTATTGAGAACATATATTTTGATCATTAAATGGATGTAAACAATCATTCGTTTTGTAGTATTTTTAGAGGAATAAAGTCATTTTATGAACGGAAAAAGTTTTCTATTGCTTAAATAGCGTATAGCTTGCATCAACAGTTTGTCACCCTAGCTTTTTGGTAAACAGGAAGCCCAATAGCAGAAACACAGGAAGCCCGCGCGAACGGCACAAAATCTTTGATATGATTTAGTTTCATCATCACTGTTATCAATTTCAATAGGTTAATCAGTTCTACTACGTGTCTTGGGCTTATCACGACAAAACCGACGTACCCACAGACCTTTCAACGTTTCCATATCATACCAGAAGAGGCTACAGCGCGCGTAAAATCATGTTGGTTCAAGCTTCTGATTTTCTCAAAGTTTAGGTTGTTTGTAAGCGGTTTTGATTAATAAAAGTTGAATAAAAGTGCTAATCCAAAATGGGTTTTAGGCCTTCTTTCGCTCAATTGCCATATAATCCTTTACATTCAGCTTGAAAGTTGCTAAAAATACAACTGAAAAAATACAGGACAACCACTTTGTACAACTCAAAAGATTGTTTAAAAATGCATTGTAAATTTGAATTAAAACTTGTACTGTACATGGGACTAGTTTTTGGCACTTTAAGCTATTATTACTCGATATTGAAAAAACTCTTCTCTTAATACTATTGTAGTGTGGTTTCAATGCCGAAAATGCAATTAAAAAAGCTGTGTAAGTTATAGAACAGATTTCGTATGACTGGGAAAACGGCACGGTCACTGCACGGTACGGTTACGGCAGGAATTTCGAGTGTTTTTATAGACATTACGGCACTGACACGGTCACGGTACGGCGCGTTCCGTTTCATACTCATACGAAAACCGTTCAATTCAATTGTCGCAATTTTTGTAATATTGCGAATAAAGCAATAAAATGGTAAACTTTTGTCACTTGTCGTATACGTTTACTAAATACTTGTGTGACAAACTGAAAACAAAAGCTCAGTAAATCCATTGCACATAATCATTATAGTGCTCCCTCTCTTTGTCCTAACCTTCGATCTGGGATTCACCACAGGAATCCCAGATCGTAATTACTTGGGACGCTTTCTTCTACACAGGAAACCCAATTTTCTTTTGAGCATCTACTAGCAAAAAGGAAATTGACGCAATAGCGCGCAAACTGTGAACTTTGTTTACCGGTAAAACGGTATAAGAATTTGTATGGTGTCTTAGTGCGCTGTGGCATTTTTATTCGTCAATTTATCTTGAATTATCCTACTGCTTTAAAAAAGAAAGAAAGAAAGAAAAAAGAAAGAAAAAAGAAAGAAGAAAGAAAAAAAGAAAGAAAGAAAGAAAGAAAGAGAGAAAGAAAGAAAAAAGAAAGAAGAAAGAAAAAAGAAAGAAAAAAGAAAGAAGAGAGAAAGAGAGAAAGAAAGAAAGAAAAAAGATGAAAAAAGAAAGAAAAAAGAAAAAAGAAAGAAAGAAAAAAGAAAGAGAGAAAGAAAGAAAGAAAGAAGAAGGAAAAAAAAAAAAAAAAAAAAACAGAAAAGAAATTCGAAAAAGGGGAAGAATGCGTGTACCCAAGTGTCATTCGTTTTCTCCTTGCTTTTTGAATTGGAAAAATGCTGCCCGCATTCAATTTTTAAACAAATTTAAAGAATGAACATTATTTCAAGAAGCTTTTTTTCATTTTTTTTGTCGAAATGAAAAAGAAGAAACAGTGATAGCTTCTTTTTCTTTTTTCATATTTTCCAATATATGATAAAGGCATTGAATACAAATAATCCCGAGCAGCGGTAGGTTAAGTTGCAGTTAATGCCCATGGGGGAGGTACCAAATTAGCAATTTCATGGCTAATAATATACATGAAAAATTTACTCGATTCTGATTGGTTGATAGCAGCGATGTTAATCGTTAACACGGCAGGAAAAAGTAATTGCACTACAGTGCAAGTTAAAAAAGTAATTGCACTGCCGTAAAAATTGATAGTACCAAACAAAAAACATAGAAATATCCATACGTTAAAAAATATTTTCTGACTCGCTATCGCCAGTATTTTTGGCGGGAATTTGTACATTCAAACAGCGCGCGTTGCCAAATTGTCCCACCATTCAAACAAAAGCGATTGTCAGTCAAAGTGAAGTGAAGCTCTGACAAATTTAGTGCAGTAAACTGGAGTATCTGTGTTTATTACCTCGATGGATTATAAAGAAAGTTTTTTTTCACTTTTGGGAGTCTATCGTTGTCAAGTGAAGGAGCCTAGACTCTATCTTTACAAAGAAAAAAGCCCAAAACTGCTTTTTGGTACGAAGACAGATTCAGCCGCCATTTGCTAAACTCGTCAGCAAACTTTCAAGATTTGCAAGATTTGCACAATGTAAAATGAACAGACTCAGTTTTTTCTCTTGAAATATCCACGAGGGCATTTGAAAACCTGGAAATATATAGTTTTATCCTCATTTGGACAGAAGAGAAAAGATAGATACAGATTTTGCTACCGTAAAGATTTGACTTCAGAAATCGTACTGACATAGAAGGTTGACTGGCTAGACTCGTCAAAACTGTAAGTTTTTAAAATTTTAAGCGATTCATTTTTGATTTGATAAACTTTCCTCGGGAAAAAAGAACATTATTTTTTGGCCTTTAGCTATAGAAAAAAGAAAGTTTAGAATTTTCTTAAGCTGCAAAACAATAGTTGGTCGAC
Source organism: Telmatactis stephensoni (assembly GCA_029948255.1). Taxonomy (NCBI): domain Eukaryota; kingdom Metazoa; phylum Cnidaria; class Anthozoa; order Actiniaria; family Isophelliidae; genus Telmatactis; species Telmatactis stephensoni. The sequence continues at coordinate 73,207 of JALIZF010001191.1, forward strand.
TGTCTGTTCCCGATTGACCGCGTGATCAAACTTTTGTCGAATTGTGACAGAAATTTTTCATGTATATTATTAATAAGTAATCATACGATTTCTCGTTCAATTTGAATTAATTTACACTCGTGTGTTTTTCAAAGATCTCAAATTGCACTCGCCCTACGGGCTCGTGCAATTTTGATAATCTTTGAAAAACACACTCGTGCAAATTAATTCCAAATTGAACTCGAAACCGTATGATTACCTATACTTATCCTAAGGGGGGAAGGGACTGTGAATAACTTTGAAAATATATTTACAGGTGAAATAAATATTGTTTTCTCTTTTCCTTGACTTTAAAAAGATATTTCTATAAATGTGTGTGATGTAGAAATACCTGAGGTATTCAAAATGAGTCCAAGGCTACTTCCAAGCTATAGATCCTGTCTAAACTTATGGATTTTGTATTGGAAAACGCATAGCATTGTTTTCGAATCCAGTGAGTGTTTTTGAAAGTATCTATGCGTTTCCTATTATTTTCGTGTGGACGGAAGCCCTAAATGCATAAAGTTTGCGTTCAGTTACTGAAATGAAGACGCTTTTGTGTACGTAGACGAGGCCTTAAAGCTTCGGACATCTGCTAAAGCCTTTCTAGTTGGAAACTATTGAACTACAGTTGAACCTCCATCTCTATATATGAATGTTCACATTTATTCTTTGACCCTTCCCCCCTTAGGATAAGTCGAAGTGAAGTTGCTAATTGGGTACCTTCCCCCTTGGTCATTCACTGCAACTTACCCTACCGATGCTTGGGAATTATTTATACTCAATACTCCATTTTCGAGTTCCTCTTTGCTCAGGCTAAGCCTCGATTACGCGAAATTTATTCCATAGAATTTTAGCAACAGTCCGATGGAAAGAGAATACTTTATAGAATTCAACGGGTTTTTTGCTAAAATTCATGAATATTTTACTTGGATTCGAGGCTAAGCCTGAGCAAAACGGAATTCGAAACAGGTCTATTCCTTTATCACATGTCGGAAAATAAGAAAAAAGAAAAAGAAAAGCTGTCACTGTTCCTTGTTTTTCCTTTCGACCAAATAACGATAAAAGCTTCTTGGAATAATTTTCATTCTTTGAATTTGTTTAAAAATTGAATGCGGGCAGCATTTTTCCAATTTGAGAAACAAGAAAAAAACGAGGGTGGTCAGTTGACTGAGTTTCACCGGAAAAGATCTTTTCTATCACTTAATTTTTTTCAAATTTTCTGTTTGCCCGCGCGATAGCGTCAACTCGTTTTTTGCGCCGGCAACATCTCGTACTGGCATGAATACCATCTTCGCTCTCTTTGTATCATGCCTTTTGATAGTACCCAACATTAGTTAAAAAGATCTGTAGGGCTGTTTGTCAGAATTCTCGCCTGATAAAGTATCTATTATTAGAAATTCAAAATGGCGTTGAACTAAAAATTTACCTCAAACGATGATTGGCCGCGATGAAACACCTTTACGCACATATCTAGATGCCGAAAGCCCTTCAAATATCTCTGGTTGTACTTTTATAATCTCACCTTATCTTGAGGAGATATTCTGCTGATCACTGGAAGAAGTGAATCGAAATTTATGCTGTCAATTGTGATATCAGGAATAGACGACGCATTTTCCAGATGTTCTGGTATCGACATACATACATGCAACATATACAATACCGCCTTTTAGACTCCAGTTGTATAAAACACATATGTTATGCTATGTTATTTACATTGAGAAATTGCAATTACTACTTGAAAGCTTATAAATATACGTACTGCGGATTTTTATTGTAGAATGTTTCAGTTGGCGGGATTTGCAGATTGTGAATTGATATTTTGAATGTCGCCACAAAGAAGAATGGCCGAAAAAGATGTTTTTTGTGATAACTAGACCATACACTAGAAATGAGTCTTTTTAAGCTGTTAATGCTTTTAGTTTTAGTTCTTTGCTAGTCTACTTATTTGTTTGTGTATTTGTTTCTTGTATTTGTTTGTTTGTTCGTTTGTTTGTTTATTTCTCTGTTGTATTTGTTTGTTTGTTGTATTTGTTTGTTTCTTTGTTTGTTTCTTTGTTTGTTTCTTTGTTTGCTTTTAGATCTGAATTCATTCTTAGATTTGTTATTTTAATTATTTTTATTCTTCTATAAAGGTTAATTCTGTTTTTTTTTTTGTCATTAATTTGATTGTTTTCTTTGCATTTTATTTCTCACACAGTTTTATCTTTCGATCCCTCCTTATTTATCAGTCTCATTACCATTTTGATAATATTTGTGACGTCATTAGAAATTACTTTCTTTCTTCTCACATTCGCATTCCTCTTGGCTCTTTGCCTCTTTTTCTATTCACTTTTCTTTCTCTTTTCTCACTTCTCGCAGGAGTCGCTTTTTCCTGTTTCCCTTCTTTGCATATTAACTAATCACTGTTAAATGTGCATTTTTCGATATCTTTGTTCATTTTTAGTAGTGTATTTATTCACTTCCGCCTTCTTAATACCTGCAATTTCATTTTCACTAATCATATCATTCATTTCTCATGCTTCATTTACTATTCATGAATTCATTCTCTCTGTCTCTCACGCACTCACTCACTCACTCACTCGATCACTCACTCATCCATCCATCCATCCATCCATTTCATCCATTCTTCCAGTCCATCCATTCAATACCATCTCATCCATCCATCCCTCCATCCATCATATCATCATTCTCATTCATACCTTTCCTTCATTCCTTCATTCATTCATTCATTCATTCATTCATTCATTCATTCATTCATTCATTCATTCATTCATTCATTCATTCATTCATTCATTCATTCATTCATTCATTCATTCATTCATTCATTCATTCATTCATTCATTCATTCATTCATTCATTCATTCATTCATTCATTCATTCATTCATTCATCCATTCATTCATTCATTCATCCATCCATCCATTCATTCATCCATCCATCCATCCATTCATTCATTCATTCATTCATTCATTCATTCATTCATTCAAAAATTCTTCTACCAGGACTCCATGGACTCCTACTTCTATCCAGTCCAACAATCACCAATTCTTGGCACAAGTTACAACTCTGTAAAATCACTTTGGCATCTTGCACACCAAGGGAGATGAACGGTTTCTTATCATTCACATGAATAATTGCTTTGCGGTTTAAGTATACGTCACTCTAAGTAATTTCAAGACATTTTGAAAATCAGTAAATCAGCAGATATAGAGGCAATCTTCATCATTGCTGATTAGCCAATGAACAATCTCTCACAGCCCGGCCTGTTTTTTGTGTAGAGCTTCAAGTATAGAACCAAATTGCAAGGAAATTGAGCAAAAATGGAGAACTTTTGGGATCTGTGAGTGTCGGACGATATGTTATCTGTAAGGTTATGTCGAAGATAAAGTACTACTTGTCCACGAAACTAAGTCGCCGATATTTTCCGTCATTCAGGTAAGAGTCTGAGCTATAGCCTAAGTATAGCGATTGTAAAGAGCTATATCACGGCTTCAAGTCCTTGAAACCTATTGATATAGCGATGATCCGCTGGTACTGTAGTCTTTGAATCGATTGGGAGAAAAGGTTTGCTGATCTGAAATTGAATAATAGGAAATGTTTTTTTTAAATAATCTTTTGAAAAAGGTCAGAAAGCAGCCTATTTTTATAGCATGCATTGCGTGTATTTTTAAATTTCTTCTTGTTTTATTGTTTTAAAGCCGGCAGAAATAAATAGCAAATCTCCTGTATGGGATAATTTAATAAAGTCTTTGAAACGCGAAGAAGATGAAGAAGTAATCGAATTGAGATAAAATAGGAATGCGGTCCATTGTCCAGCTAAACCTATACAATTTCTTTGATGAAAAAATAAATAAATAAAATTTCACTTCAATCGCTTGTCACTTTAAAACATTCACTATTTAAGATATGTTAGATAACTTGAGAGCAAATCTAAATCGGGAAAATTACAGTAAAATTTGAAGTGATTTGTCAATGTGATTTTTGCGATAGCTAGCACGCTGCTACATAACGGCTTCACCGGTTGGCTTTGGGCTCCAAACAATTACTATCGGTATCGTACGTGGCGCGAATAAAATTTCACTGTTTGATTATACATATTGCCTTCTAGTCGTTAGCTTAATACGTATTCAAATAAACTGAACGGCTCCGGCAATATAAAATGGTTGAAATAAATACATATGAACCAAAACGAATTAAATTTAATGAATAGATTTTGTTTTATGCATATATTTTATTTTCTTCCTCTTTTGTTTGGTACTGCTTCGTTCATATTTAGTACTGTGAAAATCATAGAAATGTCTAAAATCTGTAAAGCATGTTTCTCAGTCTTGGCTAAGATTTGTTATTCACACCGAATGTCTCATTGAATGTGCTAATACTGAAAAAACTACTATACATTTTATACATTACCATTTACTACGAAAAAGCCATAAATAGACATGTTTTAATGCAAGTCATGATGATTGAAATTATACTAGTATAAGAATCAGTACGCAATTAAGAATCCTATATTTAATCTTATTCTTCATTGCACGAAAACGTCTAAATGTCCTCTTATGAATATATATATATTCATTCTTGACAAAAATTCAAGTTAACGTAGCAACAAAAATTCGTTAGAAAAGCAGATATATAAAAACGACGTTTTCTCTTGAGACCTATTTCTACGAATAGATCTGCCGTCTGACATTTATTGAAGCCCGAAGGTATTTTACCGGCTCGTCAAATACTTTTCACCGTAAGCTCAATTACATTTTCGTCTGATTTATTCATCCATCGGACATCAAAAAGAAAACTTCCAGTCGAACCCCATGCTGATATATTTTTATGATTTTCACCAAATCGGCGCTCCCGGGGGAGAGAGCTTTCGAACGTTTACGTAGTTGTCTTTTATGTAAAAAAGACTGAACGGATATTATTACAATTGTGAACAAGGGAAAAGTATAAGACAGGATCTCTGATATAATCTGGCGTAAAACAATGGTTTTGTAATCAGATAAGTTCGTAAATTAGAAGCAATGCGAGGAAAAAAGCCTCCGCAAGATGATTTCGTGAGAATGTTGATTTTTTTTTCAGTAATGTAGATTAAAGTATCCTTTTTTTAACTTGCGTCAAAAATGACTAAAATTTGGGCTTAAAAAATTCAGCTGTCTGCGATAAAGAAGTCATTCCTCTTAAAGTATAAATCGAAGTAAATCGGAAATTTGTATATGAAGGTACTTGACTTTTATTACTGACGTTTCGCAAACTAAAACGAAGTCTTGGCTAGCTGTTCCCTTCTCAACAAAAAGCCGAAGTAAGGCTGATAAAATGAAATACATTTATCGAAGTATGATCGAGCCATTCACTCGCCGTTATAATTACGAGAACCCAAGCCCATGTTATAGTTACCCCCTCTATAGAATATCTAAATATCATTTAAAACAATCGTTTTGTAATCAGACCGAGTTCGTAAATTAAAATCGATGGAAAACTAGAGGAAAACTAACATGCAGGGTTGGGGTCTCACGACTAGTGAATGGACTGATACTTGTTCAAATGCAGTTTAACTTTACGATCCTTTACGATCCGGCTTCTTTTTAGAAGAGAACAGCCAAGACTTCGTTTTTGTTTGCGAAACGTCAGTAGTAAAAGTCAAGTACCTTCATATACAAATTTCCGTTCACTTCGATTTATATATATTTATAGGAATGACTTCTTTATCGCAGACAGCTGATATTATTTAGATATCAAGTTATCATTAATAACGTAGATATTTGTACGTAGTATCAGAGCAGCTACAATTGAACGCAACGTCAAATGAAGCATCTAGAAAGACTAAATTTCACAATAGTCTGTGACTACTATACCAGACATCTAGTCGAATTTAATTCTTAGATACATGTTTCATCGCGGGATTCCTGTGGTCACCTAACCGTGAGGGACTAGGGCTTATTTGGATAATGATCGATCGGCCTTCTTAAGAAGATAAGGATGTGAGAAGGGGTGAAACGCCCCGCCTTCCATCTTGGACATTGGAGATCATTTTCGTGCGAAAATGAGGATACATATAAGACCGCGGTTAAACTCCGCGCACGCGCGACATTTCGCGGGCGTATCAATCTCGTACCCAGAGCCTACGTTCCTCTTGGTCAGCGAACGAGAAACAAAAGGCTCTGTCCACGACAGTTGTTTAATCCTCTATACGCGGACTGGGCTTAACTGTGCATGACAGTATTTGAGGTACCTGTAAAAGTTTGTCACGCATGCGCTGTACATGTACTAATACGAACGTTAAAAATCAATCTTTACTTAGACTTAAAGCTATGCGCAGTGACGAATATCTTCTAATCCTGATGCTGCTCCAAAATCTATTGAGACCAAAATTGCAAGGAATATAATTTAGTATTTTTTTCAGGCTGTCTTTAATGAATTGGTTGTATTTTATCTCAACGAAAAGATTTTGATAGCTTTCTGATATTAAAATTTGGCTTATCGCCCTCAAAATGACGTCATCATCATAAGTATTCTAAAACAGTTCATGTGTGCGGGTAAATAATACTTGCTTAATTACATTAGGTATCTGGACATGGTTGCACGAAGAGTGGATAGCGCAATCCGTATCCAACGGCCGATGGCGCTATCAACGTTTCGTGCAATGTAGTGTGTACTGGGAACCCTGTGCAATACTATTACCTGTTTTGAGTGTGTCAGATCCAAGATGGTGGAAGATGGTGGTGAGAAAGTGTTTGATTAATGTTACAAGTAAGAACTAGGCAAGAAAACAGAAGGGATGCATAATTGTGATATTGATTAAACCGTCCATCTGATTGGTTAAAGCATGAAAATCTGCCATAAGAGAAAAAGATTTTAAAGGCACTTTTACACCACTTACACGCGCTGAAATGAAACTTGTGTCAATCGCCGTTGTGAGACAATTTTCACAATGCATTACACCCTATAACATGGTCATTTAGCTGAAACTTATTCGAATTTCCATTGCGATACAGTTTCACTAAAAGAAAAACTGCTTTCTACTCGTGCAACAGAAACTTAATTGTATCGCGAACAGAATTTTTGCATATTTTACTTTAAAAGTGTATTATCTGTAGGTTGATATATTTTAGGTCTGGAAACCAAGACATAAGACATTCTAGTAAGTGTGAGGCCGGAATTAAGATGAAATTGTCGCGGCAAAACAGTAGAGAGTTGCAGTAGCTCCTGCGCGCATTGTTGCTTAAAGGATCTGTGTGGTTGAATCTTGAGTTTGTATCAGCCATCGAGCATAATGATATATATATATATTCAAACGAGCTTACTAAATTGCTAAATAAGCCGATACTAAAGGTAATTTCTTTCTCTTAAAACAAAGCTTTTTTTCTGACGTAAACTTCAACAAATATCTTCAACCAACGCAGTATTCTTAAAAAACCGGACAGAGGGATGAAGACTTGTGAACAACTAATAGCATCCTTTTAAAGCAATTAAATCTCAATTATAAAGACCTGGGAAATATTAGAGAGAAGGATACCCGAGGAGAAAAAAATGCGTTGTTTCTTGTCGGGTTCAACGATTAAGGTACTATGCTTCCTGTGTAGGCTGGCTTCCTTACAAAATGTTTTAATAAAAATAGTACATACAAAGGTTGTGGGCGAGTTTACAGAAAATGCCACCTATATCGCATGTTTATAGCTATAATGCAAAGTCATTATGTATTCTATTGATATAAATAACTTTTGTAGGCAGGAAATCTCGACATATCTCTGTTAGATCCTTAGAAGTAACACTTGGGTTATAAGAATCGTGAAAAAACACTGGATGCGAAGTATTGTTTGCAAAATATGCTGACGCAAATGCAAAATGTTATCTTTCCGTTTGAGACGATTTTAAATTTATTTCAAGATTATCGGGCCGGGTGTAAAAATAGAAATAATATCAAAATGAAAGGAGAATAATCATGATATCAGTAGAACAACAGCAGCAAAGTCTGCAAAATAAGATAACAGAAACAACAAGGATATTTAGAAATAGTATTAAGACTATAGTAAGAAGTAAAATGTAGTTACGTATTATTATTTAGAATATATACTTTTTCTGATACAACAAAATTAAGAGAAAAAGGAGAGCGATAATAACAAAAACAGTAAGTCTTCAAAAACAACAAAACAAAACAAAACAAAAACAAAAACAAAAAAAATACAAAAAAGACACACAAACCCCCCCTTCCCCCGAAAAAAAAAAAAGACGGAAAACAAAGAGAAACAAAACTTAGTATTTACTGAATTACTTTGATTCCTGACTGTCATATCATAAGTGATAGCTAATGCCTTTTAAAACTGTAATTGATAATGGTGTGTACACACAAGGTTGATGGTTGTCGATGTGGGAGATGAGAGATTGGCGTAGCTATCAGCCATGCTGTTCGGACATGCACATATTTGTAAAGTAGGGGTTTTTAAAATTTTAGAACTTTACATCCCTTGGGACCAGATTTACAAACTTACACCAGCCCACCAGCCATAAAGTGCGCTTTTTATTACAAGTTTGTATGAGATTAGAGAAATAGCGCGAGATCTTGTAAAACAAAAAAGCTGTGTGGAAATCTGGCTAGGGGGCCTGACATGATGTAAAATGGTCGGATTTCGGATTAATAGACGGATGGGACGAGCAAATGGATAGATGGATGAATAGATAATGAATGGATAATACATGGTACTGAAAGTAAAGAAGAAGAAGAAGAAGACTGAATTGAAGAAGACGAAGAAGAAGAAGCGAACGATGACAACAAAGGAGCAAAACTAACTAAAAGAACAAGTCAAAAAATGAAAATGAAATAAAAGGAGCTTAAAAAATTCAATTCATCAGATAAGAAACTAAAAATCTAAAAAGTGAATAAAAAGGAAAGTCTTCCATACATCGATTGTGTTATATTGAATTTCAAAAATAGATTGTCTCGCCATATTCACAAATATTGATAAATGTATTTCACTGATGTTTTATCACTTGCAATCCGTGAATTTATCACCAAAAATGATTTAGAATTTTCAATCATGATTTTTTCTAAACATTTTAGATCCATCTTTGCTTGAAAAGTTCTTTTCAATCTGCTGTCATCTTAGGCGTCTATTTATAGCTTAAGGAGCTTTTTGTCTCAGGATTTGCTTTATGATTATAACGTCAATTCCATTTAGAAGAGCACTATATATGTCTTTGTATATATTGCCATTTAATTGGTTCATAGTGTGATCTGATGACAGAAGTATAGCAAGGAGCAGATGGAGCCCGAAAATCGTGGTCAATATTGAAGTTTAAAATTTCATGATAAGAAAGGCACGGAAGCTATATTCGTTAAGTTGCATTTTTTCGATCAACAGAATTATTCACACTTAGATCCCTTATAACATAGCAAGTGGATATATATATGTAAGCATTTAAAATATGAATTTTTTATTTTTTAAAGAGTGCTTTCCGGATACAAATATTTGTCTTTTTAAAGACTTCAGAGACGCAACTATGCCATTCGGTTCCTCTATGCGAACTGATGATTCATTTGCCACAATTAGAGCCTGTCGCGGCTTCAGCCAAGCACAGAACTCCGTTAAAGCCCTAGGGCTACGCCAGTAAACATTACATGATGTTCTACGCAAGTTTCATATCGGATAAATCTCTTGGTAAATACAAAACACGCGAGTCAAACTGCTTTTTATCTGTTCCAGCGAAACCAGGAACCCAGCACATGTGTAGCCCTAAAAGCGTCCAGGTACATATTTGATCTTATCGTCCCTTCTTGCGTCAGAGCTAAAAATAGATTAGACCGCTTTTCGTGTGTTGATTCACCTTCAATTCAAAATTAAATGAGTGAATATTTACGATTTTGTTTTGATGTATCATTCGATTTTATTTTGAATCGCTGGTGCGTCAGTAGTAGCGTCACTTCACAAAAAGTGTTTTTGTTGAAAACTAAAACTTGTGACAAAAACCAAGAAATTGGAAAACATTTACCTTTATTTCTTTGTCAATATCAATTTCTCGTAGCTAGTAGGTGACAATTTTCACTTAGATCACAATTAAATGAATCTGACTCAGATTGCTTATTTAAAAGAGCACAAATTCATGCATATATTTTCGTGATTTTTCAGTTTATATCAAAAAACAAGGCTCTGCATGTTAATGTTATGTTGACCAGGACTACTGACGTCACACACGGACTCCGGTGAATTCTCCCTCTCACTATCCAGCCTATAAGAATAATAGAAAAACACCGATCTTGTTTCAAATCCAAAATTTCGCCAACTGTTAGTGCATTAAGTGATCGTTGTCGTAATTGTTGGCAAGAGATTAATGACACGTTTGTCAATCGCCATACGGAAATTTGATGTCTTCGTTTGCATTTGCGTTGACGTCATTAACGGCGTCTTCCAAATAAAATTGCACCTGAAATTCGCTTTCCATTTGACACACAAAGCAGAGCCTTTCAACTCATGAATGCAGTATGAGGGAATTCAATGCGTAGACAAGATTTAAGAAGAGAAATTATCCAATTTACGAAGAGAAGACTATTATTTTGCTTGAAAAGTATTACAATTGCAAACACGCTAGTGAATGAGGTATTTTGCAAAAGATGGTTCATCAACCAGAGAGGTAATTCATCTGTCAGCTTTATAATTCCATTTGCTATTTTATAAGAAAAAAAGCTACTCTCTTTAATAAGAAAAAAGGTTACTAGCTCTTTGTAGAGATTTCTCAATGGATTTCTTAGAAACCAAAACATAATAGTCTTGTTTCGGGAAGTGTTAAAAGGAAATTGAAGATGGACGAAGCGCTCAGGTTGGAAATGTAATGACTAAAGGTTGATCATTGTTTCCTAAGATGTGTTAAAAACACATCAAAAGCCATTTCATTGCATTTCATTGCAAAAGATACTTAAAATAACGAACATTTCCCTTCAAATTGCACGCTATAAGGTTGTTATTTGGATATTTTGAATGAAAAATTGTAATCTACGTTTACAATTGATTTTTGATTGTACACTTCGGTAAACAGCAATTCTAAAATCGCTGATCAATAAAAACATTTTCGCCAAGCTATAAGCAATAAAGACAAAGTATTGATTAAAATGATGGAAATCTTGATGCTACTGAATATAATCCGGCGGACAGAATGTAAAAGAAAAAGAAAAGAAATAATTCACAGTACGTGCAACGAGAAGATAACAATAAAGAAGAAAACACGGACAATTAGTGGACGAATAGCCACTTAATTTGCAAACACACCATTATCAAAGAACGATACAGAACTCATGGCTGTTTTTATGACAATTACAATTTTGAACGTTCAATAGAGAAGTTGATGTGTAATAAAAGAGACATTCATAATCAGTTTAATCTTCACTGAAATATTGTAAATTAAAAACTTGTATTGCAACAATGCTATGAATCTATAGCATTCGATCGTGGCATTGTTCAAAAAACAGCTTTCTGGATCAACAAAGCTTAATAAGTAAAAGCTAAATAAGTAAAATGGCTGTAAGATTCAAGAAAGAAATATTAAATGCATAAATTTGTGGATGAAAATAAAGCGAGCAAATGTACGAATAAGTGAAAAATAACCAAATCAGGTACCCAAATCGTCGTAAATACAAAATAGTTACTTTTTAATACCCAAATCATGATTCAAACATATGAAATGATTTCTTGAAATTTGAGTGTCTTAAATTAATTAGCATTTTAACTTTTAGTGGTCGAAAGTTATCTCACACTAAACATTAACAACGAACAGCCAATTAGCGGATTTACTAAGTGAATTTTCACGTGCTAATATTCACGATTATCTTGCATGTTTTGAATTAGCTTGAACTGAATATATTACTAGTAAGCGATATGATATATCGCCTCGATTTTGATAAACTTAGCTCACTAAGTTTATCAAAATCGCAAAAATGAAGAAGAAATGTAGAAATGAATATAAAAATGTGGCAATAATAGTCTTAATTTATAAGATAACTGAGAAATATATGAATGATCGCATTATCAAACACAATTGAAAGAAAGAAAGAAAGAAAGAAAGAAAGAAAGAACGAAAGAAAGAACGAAAGAAAGAACGAAAGAAAGAAAGAAAGAAAGAAAGAAAAGAAAGAAAGAAAGAAAGAAAGAAAGAAAGAAAGAAAGAAAGAAAGAAAGAAAGAAAGAAGGAAAGATGATTCGGAATGAACACATATAAACAAAGTACGCCGCAACAAGGAAATATTAAAACAAAACAATATAGCTAAGTATTCTAATCCTTAAAAATTCTAATCAGTTCAACTGATAACAATTCTTTAATTAAGGTTCGATATTTTGTTAAAACCCTGCTCATCTTTCTTTTATAGCTTATAACCACCCTCCTTTCACACATTCCATAACGTTTTTCTATAATAAAGATACTTGGCTTTTAATTGTCTTTATCGCCGATAGTGCACATTACCACAAAGCTCCCTGCCAACAAATTGCACTTTTGAAAAGCAAACATTACTGTGTAAACTAACGCCGCAGACGTGATCAAGAATCTCAGTTCATCATTTTAGTGTCTTTATATTGGCATAGGTGATGTAGTCACTGAACTAATAGAAGTGACTAATCCTACGTATAGAGTCGACCGCCATATCAAGAAATGTCTTATAAAAAGTTACCATTTACGCACGACTTCCTACTTCCATATAAGAAATTGTATACTTAATTATCACATTTGATTAGTTTTTCTTTGCAAAAAAGTGGTTTTCTTCAAAAAATCCCTCCAAACTTACAGTTAATCGAGTGAATTAATGCTATCTAAGTCAGCCATCTTGGTTTATGACCAAAAAAGGACTGCAAATGTGTAAAAAACAGGAAGAACCGTTTTAAGAAGGAATCGAAAAGGAAGCAAATATACGACAGCGGAACAGGAAGTATGCAAACGACAACGATTTCGTAATGCTTTGCTCAGTGATATTTCTAAAGCGGCCGTAAGATTCCATAAAATATTGAGAAAACTCAGTATATCAAGTCCATTACATCATCCCTTTTAGATGTTTTGGGTTAAGTGAGTAAAAAACTAAGTCTTTTATTAAAATAACCATGTGTCGGTCCTTTTTGACCAGATTTCGTATGATGAGTGTGAAATTAAACGGTCCACGCCGTGCCGTGACCGTGTTAGTTCCGTGATGTCTATAAAAACATCCAAAATTCCTGCCGTAACCGGCGTACCGTGCCGTGACCGTGCCGTCTTCACTGGCATGCATATGAAATCTACTCGAAATCACACCCAATCACATCAAATCAATAAAGCAGTTGCAAGTAGTTAATTCGGACGCCGTTATATAGTTCAAACCTTTCAAATTAAAAACTGCCACTTGTTTCTGGTTCTACGCTGAAAAATTAATAATCATTAAAAAAAAATAAATAAATAAATAAATAATAAATAAATAAATAGATAGATAGATAGATAGATAGATAGATAGATAAATAAATAAATAAATAAATAAATAAGTAAGTAAGTAAGTAAGTAAGTAAGTAAGTAAGTAAATAAATAAATAAATAAATAAATAAATAGATAGATAGATAGATAGATAGATAGATAGATAGATAGATAGATAGATAGATAGATAGATTGATAAAATTAAAAATATTGGGCATTTCCCGCGCGCATTTTCGCGCGTGCATACAGTTTCAATGAGAAAAATAACATTTATCGATCGAATTTTGGAAGAAAAAAAGAACAAAAGAAGAAGGAAAAAAAATAATAAAAAATTATACAATCTCGCGCGCGGGAAGTAGGTGCAAGAGCTCGAATTTTTAAATTTCAAAAAAAGCTTTTTGATCGAAAAGGCCGGCGAGAACAACGCTAAAATGGGTGATATTCCGTGTTACTTTTCGGAGAGTTTTTCTCTTTTAATTGTTGATTTTCTGAATCTTGAAATAATACGGTGACCCCCCTCCTTTTTCCTTTTAATTTCGACCCATACTTATCGCTTTTTCTATTTAATTAAAAAAAAAACAGAAAAAAAATGTCCACTGATTGGATTGTCGTTAGATTTCTATACATTTTTGGGGCACGTAATTGTGTGAAAATGTGCTTTTAGAATTCACTTATAATCATATTTGTAACTCATCAAACGATTTATACAATTAAAACTGCGAGATAGACCTCAGATCTATCTTTAAAAACAGTATATACCTTTTACCCGAAAAAAAATGTTCGCATTCTTTAGACCACATCGATTACATATATAGTATTCGAAAAAAATCACCGTGAATCATTTGCATGCAAATACCTACTTTTACGACATCCTATAGCTCAATAACCAACACGAAGACCCCACTTTTTTTCTCAGTTTTTTACTTGCCTAAAAATGATCTTCAAATGACAGGATTTTAAAGAAAATTCATTGATGAAATCTAAGGATCCGGAACTACCTTAAAAAACAACCAAAAAACAACAACGACACGGACGTCACGTATATAGGTTCCTTTTTTCGTGCGCGCGCCTTCATCGATGAGTTCCCTTTCTCGCTAAAGCGCCAGTTGAGAGTTCCTCACGTTCTAAAATTTCGCATCAAACAGAACGTAGGCGTGACGTCCATGTTGTTGTTGTTTTTGGTTGCTTAAGGTACCTATTTATTGTTTCAAGTACGACGTACACGGCACATGAACTGAAACCGATTAAAAAATTATTCGGCTGCCGCTCAGGCTTGTAGAACGCCTCTTAGTTGGCTAGGAAAACAAAACAAAAACAAAAACAACCCAAACAAAACAGCCCTTCCAAATTGATCCAGACGCCGGCAAACTTTCCATGTATCGCTTGAAACAATTATTAGGTACCAGATAAAATCCGTGATTATTCGAATGAAACAAATTTCGGGTAGAGGAGAGGGCGCAGTACTTGTGGAAAAATTCCCCCTCCCCTCCCGGAACAAATCTATTAGTTCAACTTCCGGTCCTTACCTTATTTTTTCAGGTTAGAGAATTATATCCTTAAAGTAATTCTCTTAATTCGTGTTGCTCAAAGAATCCTATAAAAGGTCAAAACTCTAAGAACAAAAGGCTTGATATTCCTCCCACGCTTGCGAGGTTCACTGCAAAACGTATTGAAAAATTAGGAAACTTCCATAAGCTTCCAAACAGTTTCTACAAAACTGACAACCCACAACAATCGCCTCAGGAATTTTAACCACTGTAGTTCTCAGCCATACGTGGCTATTATCGTTTACCTTAATGTAAAAACTTATTCTTAAATTAGTATAAGGTTTTCAAACAGCTTCTAAGTAATTGCAAATCCACGACAATCACTTCATGAATTTTAAACTTTGCTTCTCAGTAGTACCTACGTGGCTATTAATTAACTGAATGGTTCTGTTAGGTAACCAGGGACCTTGGCTATACTGACCTTGGCAACATCGCCAAAATAATACAACGCCACAAAAGATATGATTATATATGAGTCCTTACCAAAGCGGAATTCGTAAAAATGTTTTGATCATGATTAAGCATTTGATTTAATTTAGAGATTAGGACTGTTTATTAGGTCGAGATTTCAATTCCAGATTCACTGCTAGTGGTGCGAGCTGAGGATGTCAAAAGCAAGTTATCCGCAGAGGTGATAATGATAGCTTTCACTATTCTTCTATAAATATTCTAGTTAAAGTAAATATTTATTCCAAAATGGTCCCTTAAGACAAACGCTGTTCAGTATAAAGTACGGCTCAATTATGCAAAAGAGTAATCTCGTCTCAGATTTATCCACTTTACTTGGGTAAGTATTTACTTTTGTAAACTGAAATATTAAATCTATTTAGTTGTCATTTGGTGTTATTTTACACAAATTTATTAACATCTATTTTAGAACGTTTTGGTAGTTCAGAATGAAAAATTATTCAGTCTTCCGAAAAAAATCTAATTGATCTTATGAACAGAAAATGTATGTATTTTTCAATGACTGTACCTTTTTGATCATTTGTATAAAAAGCTAAGCCCTCTCTATGACAGTATAATCTTTTACGTATTTGGCAGGAAGTTCTAAGACTTAGTCTAATTTTGGAGCGAGGTACAATTTGACATATTGTAAGCCTTCCGCTTATGATAAGTCTTAACAAAAGACAGTAAGAAGGAAGAAAGGAAGGAAGGAAGAAGGGGGAAAAAGAATAAAAAATATAGATCGGTCATCGAAGAAATCGGTATAGATCCCAGATACCTTTGCGAATTTGAACTCGCACCAGTTTCCCACTCATGACAACATCAGATTTAATTTCAAACTTGTTAATTGTATTTTTCTTTCTCTCCACCCTCCCTCCCTATTCATAAATCCTAGATATCTGGTATTTATTTTTCTCTAAAACATCATTTATTATAAAAAGACAGAAAACGCGTGCACGTGCAATATTGTGCATTTATAAAGCACACAACACAAATGCACGCTTCCTTTATCCAATCAGAACGCACGTTATATCTTAGGGTTTTTTTAAATGTTTTTTCTCTCTCAGGTGGTCGTACGATAACCAAGGAGAACTCGATGCACTAGAAGACATTTTTAAAGCACCGGACTGGAACGAACCAGCATTAAAGCCTGCGTTATCATGTATTTTGGCCCCTGCGCTGTGTGCAGTTTACGGTGAGTACAAATATAACACACAGCTTTAACTCGAAAATTGTACACCATAAATAGATATTTAACACTTTAGACCTTCATGATCCAAATTGTAAAAGTTTTTCTTCAGAATTCTGATATCCATTTTTAGAAAAAAATAAGTTTAATTTTGAGTGTAGCTTCAGTTTTTGACGACGTAGGTTACGGTGAATACATTAACATGAATTTTCGTCAATGCATCAAAAGCCTTAGTTTAAACGTTAATTTCTGCTACTGATTTGCTTTAGACGAGGACATCTATTTTCACTTAGAACAAGTGAGCACGGCAGAATGATTTTTCTGTCTATATTTACGGAGTGTTTTGAGTCGCGATCGATTTACCAGTCGCCATTTTGAAATTTAGAGTGATTATCCGCTGACCCCAAATAACGCTGGATCGTAAAAACACGATCGAGCCCGAAGGGGCGAGAGCTCAAGATACGAGGGAGCTCCGAAGGAGCGAGAGTTCAAATCTTGAGCTCTCGCCCCTTCGAGGCTCGATCGTGTTTTTACGACCCAGCGTTATTTGGGGTCAGCGGATAATCACTCTAAATTTCAAAATGGCGCATGATAAATCGATCGCGATTCAAAACACTCTGTAAGTACAGACAGAAAAGTCATTCTGCCGTGCTCACTTGCTTAGACTGAACATAGCTCTTGCTAAATATTACGGTGGCCCACAGGGGCAAAACACAATGCAAAATTGCCGTTTGAAAACACAACAAAGTTTCGTGCAACACAACAATCTTTCACTTTATACTTTCGCGCTATATATGATGGTTATTTCATAATGAAATTTTGACCAACAAGGTCTAAAGTTGATATAAAATAATATTTATTTTTAGTATTACAGTTCTCTTTTAACTAAAATAATGATGCGTTAGGGGAAGTAAAATTTATAGAATAAATTCTAGTTGTAGAGGATAATAATGATCAAATGTAGGTGGACTACCTTTGTAAAAGTTTGAATTTTTCGGCGCAGAACGTGACGAAATACACCGCATATAATGATTATAGCTAGTGACTTCTATTCTTCTTCTTCTTCTTGATTCTCCCACGATAAAGTCTCACACAGGGTCCCCAGTTATCGGGCAACACTCGGTTGAATCAGAACCCTATGTGAATTTAAATCTCTGTGAATGTCTGCAGAACTCATGCACTGATCTGCGGTCATGTTGGTGTCAATTTTGCTGATGTTTTGCACATCTTTGTTTATAAGGATATAACTGAAATCCTGTTTTTGATCGGGATCGTCGTTTTCTTCCTTTGTTTTTGTTTTCCTCTTGAAACCTTTTATCATCTTTGATTTCTAAGCATGTGACCCGTCCATTTTGGTTTTGAGGGACTCATTACTCGGGCTACCTGTGGTAGAGTTTAGATCTATATTGTGGTCGTCAAACGAGCAAGTGTTCAACATCCCAGATGGCCTTTGCAAGCAAGCGTTGTTACTTGGACTACCTGTGGTACACCGAGTCTAGATCTGTGTTGTGGTCGTCAAACGAGCAAGTATGCAAAATTACCCAGATGTCCTTTTCAAGCAAGCTATGTTACTTGGGCTTCCTCCTAGCCTAAGTGAACGTTGTTATAGCGTCTTGTCTAAAGGAGCACTTATATATGCAAGATCTCTCTGGAATTTAAGTCAAAGTCTTTTTTATTCCTTCTCAAAAGCAGAGAAAAGGACCCCCTTTTTGCGGGCAATTGCCACTGAAAAATTTTGATCAACCTTACCCTCGAGATTCTCTAGTTAAATTTGCCGAATACCCCCAACCCCTCCCCATCGATACCTTTTTCTACTCTGTAATTAACTTGTACAAAAATTGAGGAGTATTAATCATCTTTTTCGTAATTAATTTTTCCATTAACGAGGAAGCTCAAATTCACGTTTTGTATTGGTTGGGAAAATTTGTTTACTCATTAGCGCTATCCAATCATAACTCGACATTAGTTTATGACGTAAAGCTGACGTCATGTAATAAGACAAAATTACACATTAACGAGTTAAGTTAGGACTAAATTTCGTTTGGTACTAGAAGGTATTGCTTGATTTCAAAATGAAATTCCCACATCAACGTTTCCATACAAATTTCTGGCCAGATTTTGCAATATGTGGTGAGTAAGTTGATTCGATTAATATTTAGACTACATAAGGAATATTTAAACATCTTTTTACATACAAGTTACTGTGAAAATCATACTACAATAGAATAGTAATAGGCATGAGTAAATTGAGTTAAATTCATTATTAACTGAATTTTGTATTCTATAATTTGAACTGTTTGATTAGCTATATTTTTTTCTAAGGTTTAGTTTTATTGTTATTGCTTTAAGTATTTTAAGTTTGATTATATTATATAGAGAAATGTGCATTATAAATACTAAATATGAAATATTATTATTATTATTATCATCATCATTATTATGCTTTCGATGAATAAATCTCTTCATTTTTTTTTGTTGACATTTTTTCCTACTAGAGTAGATTTCGTATGACTGTGAAAGCGGCTCGACACGGCACGGTAACGTAAAAAAATTCGAATCCTTTTGTAAAGAACACGCCACTGACACGGTCACGGCACCACGCGGTCCGTATCACACTCATGCGAAATCCACTCTATATAGCATTTATAACATATTTATTTTATTTAAATTCCATTTGCTTTAAGTTTAGTTAATGAAAATTACTTACATTTACAAAATAACATTCGAAAGAACAATTCAAACTAACTTAATATGTAAATAGTCAAGTTTAATATCATATAATTGTAATGTATGTAGAAATTAAATTGTTTATTGTATGTATTATTTTTATCTTCACAATCCCGCCTAGACTAGCTATATAGCTATATGCGGGAACGTGACATAATGTTATTATATTGATTAGTTAAATAGTAAATAAATTCAGTAATTCACTACTCTCAACGAGTTTCAATCAGTTAGCTTTAAATAATTTTATCCCGCTTTGACACAATCTAGGGACAAAAGGGACATAATGATAACAATATTGGATTTATATAGCGCACTTTATCTATATGCATATTCAAAGGCGCTTTACAATGATATGAAAGAGGTGATCAGTATGAAGTAGACACTGAGGATGGTCACTGCCAGGGTTTTATTACGTCCTCAGTGGTTCTTTTACGTCCCTCCAATGCTGGGTTAGATAGTGTGGAGAGACGGGACCTACGGTTTAACGTCCTTATCCGAGAAGACTTGAAGGTCTAACCATTTGCAGATGTAGTTACAAAGGCAGCACCTTCTCCTCAGTTATTTTAAGACCCTGAGTGTTGGTCCGACCGGGAATCGAACCCCGGTCTCCCGCACACTAGTCCGGCGCCCTACCAACTGAGCCAACCGGGTGTCGGTTTGAGAAACCATTACTTTTAGTTTTCGAGCCAGGATCAAAATGTGCAATTAACACCCACTCTCCCTCCACTCCTCACCAACGTTCAAGAAAAGAACCCACGCACTCACAATTTTCGTTATATTTACCCCTAAAAGATACCGGAAGTCTTTTCAGAAACCAGCGATTGAAGCTATTAATGAACATTATTATGATGAACATAAAATTGAACAGTCGACACGCTTTTGCTGGGCAAATTTCTTCCAATTGAGAACAAGATAATATGCAATGGGTTCTTTTGATACCCTAAGAGAGACAAGGAAATGCTAAAACTCTATAAACTTCAATTTTAACACCCTAAAAGATACCAAATCCCTGATTTTTACCCGTAAGAGATACGACGAGCATACCCGATCCTTTTACAATGGAGTCCCCCCTCCGGTTAATGAACAAATCTTAAAACTGTTCAAAATATCGCTAATCAAAATCAAAATATCTCACGATTAGTATTCAAAGATTTTGAATAGTTTGAAGATTTGTAATATTCAGTGAGAACTTCAGAACGAAGAGCAAGAAGAAGAATACGAAGAAAAAATATTTTAAACGCAAGACCACGTCTTGAACATCAAGACAAGGCATGGAAGGCTTGGGGAGGAGCCGGGAAAAATCCGAAGCTGCTACCCTATACGCAGTCGATCACGACCAAAGTGCACGTGAATAGCTGCTCACGTGTTGTGCTGCCCTAACGGGGAGGGTACTGAAGTTCTTACATAACAGATTACCGTGACTCTCAACAACGGTAAATTTGCCAACAGTTTTAAATAAAAACAACAATATAAATGACGTCTTGATGTAGCTGACATCATTTTCCAGTCTGTTATGATGGATTTATATCATTGGTCTTTGTACGTGTCCCAAGGAATGAAGTGTCGACTATACTATAGCTTACATAACGACTATCAACATATTACTTCTGTGTAACTGTGAAAAAAAACCAAAAGACTCAAAAAAACCATGTCTTGAACTGACATCAATTGAAAGCAAGGAAAGCTTGGGAGGAGGCGAGAAAAATCCGAAGCTGCCATCCTATGCGAAGTCAAACATGGTCAGAGGGAACGACCAGTGGCTGCTCACGTGTTGTACAGCCCTAAAGGGGAGAGGAGGGGAGGGGAGGGGTAGTCAATTGCTTTTAATGAGCTCACGTGTACTGAAACTCTTACATAACAGATTACCGTATGCTCAACAGCTATGTGGGTAGATGTGCGCTGATAGTTTTAAATAGAAACAATAATTTAAGCGATAATCGACGTTTTAATGTAGCTGACATCATTTTCCAGACTATTATGATGGATTTATATTAATGGTCTATTTACGCGTCCCAAGGGATGAAGTGTCGACTACTTGCTTACATAACAACTAATAATTATATGCTTCTGTGTAACTTTGAGAAAACAAAAGACTCAAAGAAAACATTTCATTTTTGTTGTCATTTGATCGAGTTCAATTCCAATACTTATACAATCATAAAATTCCGGTACAGATGTCACATTTTTCAATAATTTTAGCGTACGATTTCTTTGGAACTTCGTGCTGTCTGTTAGACCCATAGCAAAGTTTTGACAAAAATAATACCGAATTAAGATAATTACAAAATTGAAAAAACGTTTATTTCTTCAAATGTGGAAACTTGATTAACTGTTTTAACAAATCAGAGTCCCGCCTGGGTTTTGTGAAAACTCACTTACCTAACTTTAATTCGTTGTTTCTCTCGTCATAGAGCTCTGTCGTACTAGCCACCCCCCTGAGCCAACTCTTTTTTCCTATGAATGCTCGCTAGAAGAAGATTGAAGCGTTGATCAGATGTGGCTTCGCCCCAATACGCTTACTAGAATTTTCACGATATATAGACTTGACCCAACAAAACACAAACAACCATAGCTTGGACGTGCAGCTGAAGCCATGCCAGGCAACGTTAAAGAAAATTTATGAGAGCGCATTCGAGAAAAAAGCAGCTAAATACTTCCGATTGGTTTGAAATTAACGCGATTATTGTTTGTTTGTTTTAGAACTTTTGAAAGTTCATGACACTTTATGTGGTAAGGATATAACTCTTTTGTTTTCTTTTCCCTTGGAGACTTCAAACTACCCTATCTTTATTCTCGTGAGTAAAGCGAACCCGAATAACGTCGTAGTTCTCCAAGGGCCCAAAAGAAAACAAAAGAGTTATATCCTTACCACATAAAGTGTCACGAGCTTTCAAAAGTCGAAAGCGTAAGGATAACTCAAAAATTCATTGATTTTAACTTTTCCAAATGCATGCTTTTGGTGGTTAAAACAAACAAACAAACAACAATCGCGATATTTTCACACCAGCTAGAAATATTCAGCTGCTATTTTCTCGAAAACGCTCTCATAAATTTTCTTTAACGTTGCCTGGCTTCAGCTGCACGTCCACTG
The DNA here is from genome assembly GCA_029948255.1 of Telmatactis stephensoni. NCBI lineage: Eukaryota > Metazoa > Cnidaria > Anthozoa > Actiniaria > Isophelliidae > Telmatactis > Telmatactis stephensoni. The sequence continues at coordinate 95,638 of JALIZF010001191.1, forward strand.
CTGTGGTTGTTTGTTTTGTTGGGTCAAGTTGAAAATTCTAGTAAGCGTAACGTCATTGGGGCGAAGCCACATCAATGCCTCAATCTTCTTCTAGTGAGCATTCATAGGAAAAAGGAGTTGGCCCAGGGGGATGGCTAGTCCGACAGAGCTCTATGACGAGAGAAACGACGAATTAAAGTTAGGTAAGTATTCACAAAACCCAGGCGTGACTCATATCATTAATTTGTTAAAACAGTTACTCAAAGTTCCAAATTTGAAGGAGTAAACGGCTTTAATTTTCAATTTTGTAATTATCTTAATTCAGTATTATTTTCGTCAAAACTTTGCTATGGGTCTGAAAAGAAATTCCAACTAGAAATCGTATGCTAAAATTAATGAAAAATTTCAAATCTGGCTAAGTATTGGAATTGAACTCGATTAAATGCATGGCAAAAATGAAGTATTTTTTTGGAATGTTTTGTAACGCGTAATTAGAGCATTGATATAAATCCATCATAATAGTCTGGAAAATGATGTCAGCTACATTAAAACGTTGATTATCGCTTAAACTATTGTTTCTATTTAAAACTATCAGCGCACATCTACCCACATAGCTGTTGAGCTTAAGGTAATCTGTTATGTAAGAGTTTCAGTACACGTGAGGCCGGTAATAATAATAATAATAATAATAATAATAATAATAATAATAATAATAATAATAATAATAATAAATAATGTATTTATAAAGCGCAAATACAAATCTTTTCTAAGCGCTAATAAGAAGTACTAATAATATTAGTAACATTCTGTTTTCTATTTATTTTGTCAAAACTTTTCTATGGGTCCAAAAGACAACACGAAGTTCCATCATAATCATCATGTCTATCCGACATCTGTACCGGAATTTTATGATTGTATAAATATTGGAATTTAACTCGATCAAATGACAACAAAAATGAAATGAAAATGAGTCTTTTGTTTTCTCATAATTACACGGAAGCATATGTAATAGTTGTTATGTAATCAAATAGTCGACACTTCATGCCTTGGGACATGTAAATAGACCATTAATATAAATCCATCATAACAGTCCGGAAAATGATGTCAGCTACATTAAAACGTCGACTATCATTTATATTATTATTTCTATTTAAAACTATTAACAAATCTACCATTTTTGAGTTCACGGTAATCTGTTATGTAAGAACTCCAGTACCCTCCCCGTTAGGGCAGTACAACACGTGAGCAGCTATTCACGTGCACTTTAATTGGTCGTGATCGACTGCGCATAGGGTTGCAGCTTCGGATTCTTCCCGCCTCCTCCCCAAGCCTTCCATGCCTTGTCTTGATGTTTAAGACGTGGTCTTGCGTTTAAATTACCTTTCCTTCGTATTCTTCTTCTTGCTCTTTGTCCCTGACAAAATGCAGTTAGGTCTCTACAACGCATGCTCACACTCGTTACTCGGCGGGCGTCGTAGTAAGCACAGCGCATGCTCGTTAACTATCAAGAACCATCGCAAGGTCGTCCGTCGGCAAGCCGATCGATCGCCATCCGTGGTAATGTCTTGGTCAAGAACATGATCCCTCGTGGAGCTCTTGGTGGTGCAGGTCAAATTACAAGTCAGCGATTATGCTTCTTGTCTGTCGTGAGTTTTGATTCCGTTCTTATCATGTGGACGACGAACTGAAGGCCTCGCCTTCCAAAGCAACTGAGTCAAGACAACGAGTCTTTTCCTTGTGCCTGCTTTTACAGCCTTGTATGGAGATGTTTGCTATACTTTCCAAGAGACTATTCGCACAGTTTTCTGATACTGGGGCATAGATTTCCTCTCAAACAAAGCAAACGAAGGGAAAATTCAATTTATCCGGAACGCCGCATGTAACAGATGTAAGGGAATCCAGAAACCGCGGGAAACCACGAATAATTTGATTTTTTAGAATCCGGAATCTAGCTCTATCTTGAATTCGGAATTCAGCCCTTGGAATCCGGAGTCTGGACATTTGAATCTATAAAACAGCTCCAGGAATCCGGAATCTTTCATCATTCCGGATTCCCTCACATCAGTGGCGATAAATCAACTGAGGAGCTGAAGAAGACGACGATACTTGGTCTCATGGTTTATATTCCTACGGAATTAGATAGTTGGAAAACCGAAAGAAGTTCCAGTGCTTGTACGTCTTCAGTACAAATCAATTTAAAACTCAACAATTACTTTTCTTGAGACACTGTTGGCAAAAGACTGGCTCGCAAGGAAAATCTCGAAAACTCTACAGAATTTCGAAATCAAAGAATGTATGTGGTTCATTCCTTCTGTGACTAAGCGTGCTCGGAAATCTTTAGTTCCACGTCAAACAAAAACTCTGCAATTAGTTAATTACTGTCAACCAAGTCTTGAAACCATACTAATGAACTCTTTTGAATTATTTTGTTTAAAGAGCTCATTAGTATGCTCTATATAGAGAAATTGATTAGTTATAGAAAACTCACTGACAGTACAGTTTCTTTATACAACAATTTTCCTGCGCTTCAAAACCCCCACTATTTGACATCTTTAGTTACTTTACGGAACACAGAGCATCAAAATACCAGTGCTTCAACACCAACTTAAATATATTGTGACATTGATATACGTGCGTGTATCAAATTTGTCGGAGCAAATTCACCTTATGAATTTAACCAGAGTTAACTCTGATTTAACTAGCAAATATCAAGCACACATTTTCTTCTAACGTACATCAGTCATATAAATTTGAAGTGAGAAGTATAGTATTCGATGTATTCTCTAACTTACTGTGATACTTGAAACTTGTGCTTTCAAGCTTGATAGCAAGTGAATAGCGACGTCATCTAGCTCTTCGCTCTTTTTTTAGATTTAGTATTCATCTCATATATTCTGACATTTTCCATCGCTAAAATGTCTTGTTCGATTCTGTAGTCAAAGCGGCCTCCAGCCTGCCGGTCCGATGTGCATGACATAATGAACCTCGTCAATTTACACTGGAACATGCAAAAATCGGTTACGGCCAAAAGAAATCAGTGCAAAACAAATAAACCTCTAGACAATTTAACAATAAAAGCGAGTAAAGTGTGAGTCGCTAGCTAGCTCGTGAGTGTGATCATATTCTAAGACGGTTAGAGAATGAACACTCGTGTCCCATGGGATATAGAGTCCCTCGCATTAGATAAAACCTTTTATATAATGCTCGGGACTCTATATCCCATGGGACATGAGAGTGTTCTTTCTTGAACCCTTACTTAAATGGTTTAGGAACTGACATAGATTTAAGGTAGTAAAAGAATGATTTAGGTTATTTCGCATCAGATCAGTTCTTGAGATAAAACTCAGCAAAACATGACACTGGAGAATTATGCATTTCAAATAATAATATAAAAATAAAATAAAACAAAAAATTAACAGGGGCTCCTGATATTAAATAATTACTATAGTTGACACCTGTTGTGAGCGATCGCAACCATTTCTAGAGCGGATAGTTTGTCATTTTCTCCTCCCGTAAGCGATCACACGACACAATTCCTCTCTCTTATATATCGGAAAAATTGGATTAGATGTCACTTTAAAATGTGCAGAGCTCTAATATGGAAAATTCATGAGACTAAGAGTAGATTTCGTGTGATTGTGAAACGTGTTTTCGTGTGATTGTGAAACGTGTAGATTTCGTGTGATTGTGAAACGGACGGTGCCGTGTCGTGGCCATGTCAGTGCCGTGATGTCTATAACCATTCGAAATTCCTGCCGTAACCGTGCCGTGACCGTGTGGTGCCGTTTTCACAGTCATGTGAAATCTACTCTAATGCAATAAATGACTCAAAACTGATTTAAATCACCTATGGTGTTTACTCTCGTCGGCGACCGCCTCCCTTAAGCGACCATTTTAACTAGACATTTTGGGAAGGTTTCACTATTTTGATTCTTTAAATTTTAGAGAAATTTTTCCTTCATCGATCACGTAGTCATGAGTGCGCTTGGACACGCATATCTCACTCATAACTACAAATGATCGCTCTTTTCATCTCACTCAATCAATTCGCTGTCTAATCCAAATTATTGACTTTTGTTTCAGGTGCAACAAAGGATGGCACGATGACTATCGGCGCACAGAACGATATTCAAAGAGAAACAGAGAAGGTAAAATGAAAATTTAACCGTATATTTTTGTCGGTGTTTTAGAGATGACTGTTATATGGACCTTTAATTTCATATTTACGGAATGTTCTTCCAAAAATCTTTGATATGGACACGTACCAGATCTAGAGGGATCAAAAAAAGCGTCTTGTAATGATGTTCATATCATAGAGATGAGGGTATATATATTATAGAGGTGTCTACATCATATAGAAGTCAATATTATATAGGTTTATATAATAATTGGCATATTACGCGCGCTCTGATTGGTCGAACAATCACGTGTGATTAGAGTACACACACATAGATGGCGTCATCGAATCTTACGCGCGCTCTGATTGCTTGGAATGTTTCGATAAATATTATATAAAACAGATAGATTCCATTTTTCCGTGCGTCTGTACTCTAATCGATGCACAGAAGACGTCAAAATGTGGTGAGAATAACAGTCACGCCACTCGACTTCGTCTCGTGGCGTACTCTTTTGTTCTCACCACATTTTGACGTCATCTGTGCATCGATTAGAGTACAGACGCACGGAAAATGGAATCTATCTGTTAAATCTATATAGCTGTTCAGGTTATAGGGGAGCATTAGGGTTGTACTGACATAAAATTTGCCCGTTGCTAGGGAAATTTGAAATTGCTCTAAAATGCCTACAAACTCCGCTTTTACATTTTATAGTTTGTCTTGCTTGAGAGAACTTTAAAATTTAGTGACGTCATTGCGTGACGTCATCACATGTCGTCATAGCTACCGAAAAAAAAGCTACAATGCATATTTGAGAATTTGAAATAGATTAAGGTGCATAAAACCAAGCATGCGTTTTAAGAATGGCCTCCAAATAAACTTGCTGTGACTTTTTTTTTTTTTTCTGTCACAAATTTGCGAATAATGCAAATGACTTCCGTATTTCTTAATTTTATGCCAATCCTATGCTTAGCTTTGGAAAAAGGCTGTGAAGAATACAAATATTGAAGAAACATTTAGTTCTGACGAAAACCGCCGAAGATTATAGCTTTCAAAAAAAACCTGGAAGTAATGTGTCCTGCGCATGCGCAATAAAAACGGAAATGAATCCTTTTTGTCAGGTGTGAGTCGCTCTACCGGAAGTCAAATAGTTCCCGCCAAAAACGCGCGCGCGTGCGCCTATTCAATGTTGTCGGTTAAAATAAGACCCTACTTTACATAGCACACCCTTATAAGGGAACACTGACATATTTCGTTGCTGCGCAATGTCGCACTGTTCCGCGGATAAACCTAGTTTTAAAATGCATGCTGTTTATGAATACCAATTAAATCTCATGTTTTTTATACTCTCGTTCTTAGGAGCTTTCCTGCATTCAAGTGAATATCGAGTCGGTGGACAAAGAAGAGCATACCAGTTTCTTCTTCGATGACGACGACGAGGACGACGTCTTTTACAATAACGATGTTTGCTTTTCGTCTCCGAGCTCATCACCAACCAACAATCGTCGACCACGATCCCCAGAGCTCCTCTACCCACCCGTTCCTACACTTACAGCCGTCAAAGAGAGACTGCCGGTCTTTTTTAACTATAAATACAGTAGCATCTTTGTATCTGGCTACGAGGCTGAGAGACAAAGGCTTGAGAAGAAGGCCTTTGGAAAGAACACTGCAGCATTGTTGGCGGAGAGAAGGTCATCGTACAGTAAAAAGAGAAGTGAAGAGGAACGAGAAGAATGCTTAATTATTGAGGTTAGTCTGCTTAACTGAACTGCTAAGTTCTACGGAAATGCAAAACAAGCAAACGACTGACTGACTGACTGACTGACCGACCGAAAGAATGAATGAATATCTGGATGTTTTTAACGTCAACTCAGCCCTGATCTTCCTCCTCGAAATCTCTTTAATTTTAGAATACAATTGATGTTGCTGTGGAGTCCAAATATCTTCAATTGAGAATGGCCGACGAGCTGGAAAAAGAGGGAACCAAGCGAACAATACGACGAGCCAAACTATGGCGTCGCTGTGCTGCTATGACGGAAGTACTGGCAAAAGAACACGCAGAAGCGTTACTATGGAAACAGAAGTTCGAAGAGGCTGCCGGGATCGTTTTTGGCAATATGAGGTTTTACTGATAAAAGTAAATTTCTTAAATATAATCGAAATTGTTACCATGGCAACGATAACTACGGAATCTGAATTTTTAAGCGAATGATGGGATCGTTTTGGGGAATGAGACATGCAAGAAGTTTTTTTTCGATGAAAATGTAAAACAATTAAAATCGTTGCCATGGAAACCTCAAATTTTGAGAATTTTGTAAACAAAAAGAAAAAAGTCAAAAATAAATCCTTGGAAGAAGGACACAGCATTTACACCAAAAATCTAGCCCCTTGGTTGCCAAGGTATCAATGATGTCACTTGTTATTGGCATGGCAACGTTGACGTCATGAGAGGTGACTAGAGTAATGTTCTTGAATGTCTGAGTCTTTCCTCAAAGTAACAAAACGAACAACAATTTGAAAAACAAAAAGATTGCAAGCAAGACCTAGCATATTAGTATTTATCGCACACCATAGAAAATACAGAAAGCAGGAAATTAAAGCCGTACGTTGTATGTTCGGCGGTATGCCACTCTAAACCACTGTATAACTACTTAGTTTCCTTTACATGCAATGGACAAAAGAAAATGAGTTCTTCTATAGGTTTGGAGTCATTTCAGTGAAAGAGAAGTCTGCCAACACGGATGGTATGATACTAAATTACACTTGCTGATTCAGACATAGTGAAGCAAATCATTATTGCAAAGGTATTTCTCGCAATCTTGTCATACATAAGCATAAATTAAAAAAAATAACGATAGGCTTGGATGACAGTTGGCCTGCACGTGCTCGGAAGAGGTTTTCCTGTTGGTTTGACAAAACAAAAGAAGACAGTAGAATCTATTGTTAACATTGCCGTTTGTTTATTTTTTATTTAGAGCCTTGGCTTATCAAGCCAACTGGATGATACACCTATTTCAATTAATGTTGTCGGCAAAAGCTTCGCGACTCACCCGAAAGGGAGTATGGGTAGAAATTACTAAAGCATCAGCCATAAGACGACTTAAAATAGCTTACCTTGACCTTAAGCACTAAAGAAGTTCACAAATCAATACCAAACCTGAAAAGAGATCTAGAGTGATTTTTTACCCATAGTCCTTTTCGGTCTTGTCGCGTAGGCTTCGGAGACCTCTCGTACGACAACCTTTTTTGAAATAGGTGTATTTCCGAAGCAGTACAACCTTACCAAGGGATAGAAGGGAAAAAGGGTGTGATAACATTTTCAACATACATATCGGTTCCCACAAAGAATTTTGGGTCTACATAGAGTTTGGTAGGCCATATTATTTTAAGCTTTCATTTGGAACGCATTTCCCTTTTCCTCTCCTCCCTTTCCTTTAATTTTTTAATACACCCAGGCGTTTGCATCACTCCGCAAAGGATCGAGGCAGAGAAAATTCGACGTTGCCTGGACGTCAGAAATTTATTAGTGCGTTGGATGTGTTTAGTTGATTTTTCTGGAATAAGAACATTGTAAAAATAATCTTGAAATCCCTCGTATTCGGTATATTACAAAGTGGTCGTTTAATAGAGGGTGGTCGGTTAATAGGTGAGAACTTAAGGAGGCTCTACAGTGATAGTAAATAGCAAAGTGGTCATTTAATAGAGAGTGGTCGGCTAATAGGGGTTGTTGCCTATATACACAATGTTTCTCTTTATATGTCTCGAATATAGTCAATTAAATACATTTTAAGTTTTTGTATATTTGTAAATAGTATGTATATGTAAATGGCGCCGGCTATCAACATCGGACGAAGGGCCCGTTTACATGAGAGAGGGTACCCCTTTGTGCATGGTAGGGATAATTCTTTTGTTTTGTGTCCCCCAGGGAAAAGAAAAGAAAAGAGTTATCCCTACCACATAGGGGCACCCTCTCTCATGTGAACGGGCCCTAACATCTAAGTTAATTTCGAGTTTCTACCAGCTGTAATGTAGTCTCCTTGGCAACGTGGAGCGTTGCGTGACGAGCGACTGCCAAGGAGACTACAGTCTATAATGGGTCCCGGTTTTGCGTGACGTCACCAAAAACGTTTGCCAAGGAGACTAGCTATAATGGGGCCCAGTTTTCTCAAGTTTGCGCGTGCAGCTCAAATTCGATCTGAGCCTCGCTTTGAACCCAATTTTGAAAATTTAGTACTTCCTTCTACAAATGAAGGAGAAAGCATGCATCATTTTTTCATAGTACGTAAACAACAAAAATCGCTATTTAAATTGTTTTAGTTATACAAACTTTGAGAAAACGGCCTATTCAACTCATTCACTGGTTGCAGTACAATAACTGTACGAATACGATTACTTTTACACCTTCCGCAAATGGGCTGGTGCTCTTGGTACTGAGAAGTTGGTGAAAACATATGGGGCAGGTCATGTTCGAAGGGGTCCGTGAAATCACCGGTTAAGCCTGGTTTTCTTAGGGGTGTTACATGACACTAGGATCATCCAAGTACTATAGGATCATCCTAGCAGGCGAATCACCCTGCCTGCTATAAATTTACTGCAAACAGAATACAGTAAATGTATAGCATGCAGGTAGGATGATTCGCCTGCTGAAGCAACATACACAGACTTAGTAATGTAGTATTCACTGTTTAGTTCACTCACAAAAGCGACACTAAGTCTCGGTATGATGCTCATGCATGCTCCCGTCGTTCGAGAAAACCAAGCCTTATCGTTGACATCGCTTTTATGTTAATGTTAGAAATTCCTTCACAGTCGAATTGAATTCAATAACGTGTGAATTAATTCAATAAAACAGAAATATACCTATTAGAAGTCTGCCGTTGCGCACATCAAAAAATGTTAGATCTTTTTATTTATGTGGAAAATTTGAATATTTTGAAATAAAGTGAGGACTTGTTCGTAATGTGTCGAAGAGTTTCATTTAATACATTGTGTCATCAAATCTAATCACGTGATCAGCTTTCTAATCCAAGTGGGGCAGCGAAGTGACTATACTGTAAATCACGTGGTCAGATCACGGGATTACCTTTCACTTCTCAATACTGACTTAGAGCGCGTTCACATGCAGGCGAGTTGACCCAGCTGGTATAGCAGGGATAACTCTTTTGTTTTCTTTTGGGGGACACAAAACAAAAGAGTTATCTCTGCCACCAGAAACAACTCGGGCCCTTACAACCTGTAATTAGATCACATACAATCTTAGGTCGTGTTTAGACTCGAGTGCTCCCACCTAAGGCCTAGTTCAAACGTCGCGTCTCACATGTGTCGAATTCAATGCAAATTAGTCAAATCTTTTGTTTCTACTCATTATCATCTCATTTGCATTGAATTCAGCACATGTGAGATGCGACGTTTGAACTAGGCCTAAGTTAGACACGCTCAAACAATGCTAAATAATTGGCAGTCATTGTAAGAAAATTAATTACAACGCTCTAGTCTAAACACAGCCTAAGATGTATGTACAAAATTCTTTGTTCCTGAGTAAATAGTGCTGTTTGGAGCTATTTACTCATTACTGCATCATGTTTTTATAGAGGCTTTGCACTGTCATGTACAAGGGACCATGTCGGATGACAGGAACAATACAAACATATTACATTAGAAAGAATCACAATGCTCCTAGGAATCGATTTTGCTGTCACGTGGTGGTGCTTGCCCGAGTCACGTGCTAGTCACGTGATGAGCATTTCCTTTCACCGTTTCAGAGCAATAATTAGTTAGATTCACTTATCGATATCAAAAAAGCTAAAATCTGAGTCACGTGCTCAGTCACGTACTCTCTCAGGTACCAGCACTGAATATGCTATGACAGTCACGTGCTCTCTCTTGGAATATGCTATGACATGGATCAGGGGCTCCTACTTATATTGAATGCCTATAATTGTTCGGGCCCCCCAAAACGACAAAAGATTTTAAAAGTTGATTTCAAAGATGACAAGACACTTCATATGCATAAATAATTTTATTTAAATTTTATCCATGCTTTCCAAAGGCTACTAGTCCATAAACCAATACAAAGTTTAATGTTAACAAGAAGCTAGTATATCTACAGAATTCCATTCTAAATTCATTGTCTGTTAAAAATAACTTTTAATCCATTAATCTTTAATATTTCTCATCCAATTACACAAATACTTTAAACAAAATCCCGAAATTTATTCAATAATATTATCAAGGAAGAAAGATTCGATATCTGCATGCTATAAAAATAATGATTTCCATTCAATATGGACATTTTTGTTTTAAATATGTTTTCAGATTCAATATTTTCAGGACATTTCTGCAATACCATTGAATTTTTAGCCTGCTTCGTACTTATCATAAAAACACACAGACTCAGTGGGGTAGATTTCGTATGAATGTGAAAAAGGCACCGCACGGTCACGGCAGGAGTTTTCAATGTTTTTATAGATAAAACGGCACTAACACGGACACGGCACGGCGAGGTCCGTTTCACACTCGTACGAAATCTGCTCTACTTCATTCTTAACGACGATGATTTGTTTTCCCAACTTGTTATTATATTACCTAATTTTAACTTACTTAGTGGCAGTCACTCTTAGGGCGCATTTGCATGGGTGATTTCATCCCTGGCTGAGCTAGTACAACACGGGACAAGTTTCAGATCGGGACGCGATGATCTTAGTAAATGAGCTCTTGTCGCGCTCTCGATGTAAATATTTATCCGAAAATCATACAGTACTCGTCTAGTGATGAACTCAGCCCGGGAACGTGACGAAATCTGGCGCCCACGTAAACGGACACATAGTCTCTGCCTTTGTAAAGGCGAGTTGTCTCTGGAAGCTGGTAAAAGCAAACACAAGCTGGTGAGCGAGAATGGGTGTTAAATGTCAAGGAGTGTCTATTAGGATTTCATGCTATGAGCCTTAGGTCATATTGATATTTGCGCAAATTAAAGAAATACGGAACATTATCATTATTATTATTATCAACTCTTTTGATTTCTATTCCTTTTTTGCCATTAAAAACAAAAGAGTTATCTCAGCTACCGGGACAACTTGTCTTCGTATAAACTCACGGCATTACATACTTGATCAACAAGTACTGAATTTTGGCCACTAACTTTGTCATTCATTTGTTGTGTCAGTGAAATTTACTCGCTAAAGCAAGCATGTTGAACTATACACAGGAAAACTGAATTGTCAACGCCAAACTTGGGGTTTCCCTGGGTCTAAACTGGGAATCTGTTCTATTTTACTTGGGAAATCTGTAATACCTAAACTTGTAAAAATAGAACAGATTCCGAAGGATTCCCATGTTTGACCCAAGCTAGGAATTGACATTTTTTCCTGTGTACACAGCACCAAATTTCTTATTAGATATCTTATCATATGAGAATGATTATTAAATCCCTATCTCCTAATCTTAAAACTTTAAAAAGATGTTTTTCCTTACATTTATCATGCGTTCTGGAACTTATAAGGCATGTATAGCAAAAAGGAACATTTTAGATTAGTTTTTGAACGCAATAAAGCGATACACGTTGGTCGAAAATGATCCTTTTGGATCCCTGCGTCTTGGGTAATAAAAGCCAGCAAATGTCACAATCAAACAGTGGACGTCCGTTAGTGTATGAATTCTAGTTTTTACGCATTTTATATACAGAAACTCCAAATGAAAGAACATGCAACAACGTACAAAGCCAAACAAAAGTGTCACCCAAACGTAAGGTATATGCTTTAAATTAAAATAATTTAAAAAACGAATAATGTTTTTGGGAAACAATTGAGTTAACAATTGTGTTATTCTAGCTTATTTTAATTGCAAACAAGTCTTTCTAATGCTCCAATTTCCTGTACACTTCGGTAAAAATGGCTACTAATTGGACGTACAGAAAGAATAAATTATTTTATTCTTCATAGTTTTGTTTCGTCTACGTTAATGTTTACAATACATAATTTCTGTTTTTTCATTCACTGAAGATGGATCATCTATATATCAATCCGAAAGCTCGGAGATCAGTGCATTGTGAATATTATCGTAGATGAAGCAAAACCATAAAGAAAAACATTACACCTACGTACAAACCAGTTTTAAATAAATAATTTGTCAAGAAAAAAAAAAAGGATTTGCGGTTGTAATTATAAGTCATTCCTTATCTTATTAGCTTATTCCGCATTCAAGATGGCGCTGACCAACGAGGGTAAATACTTCATGCTGGTTACCATATAGTGTTTCTTGCAGAAAACGTTACAGGAAAAGTTACATGGCGTATCCAGGCCACGTTACAACGTTACGTTACGCAACGTTACGTGTTGCGCGTAACGTTAAACTCAAGGGTCGCAGGGCTGGACACACGGTAAAACGCTGTGTTGCGCGCAATGTTGTAGAAAACGTTACAGGAAAAATTACATCGTGTGTCCAGGCCTTTGGGCGGTGTGAAATGTCATCAAGCTTTTGGCTGCAAAGAAAGACTTGTTTGCTGTATTTATATGAATAGAGACCTTAAACAACCAAGACGGCAACGAGGACGACGACGGCATAAGACGATGACCCTAATTACAAAATACAATAACTGCACGTGCAGCTGAGCAGAGTTGTAAAGAAATCAACCGTGTTCTGCAAACATACAACGTGAAAAGTCAAGATTTCACGCTGTGCAGAGGACGTAAACCAGTTTATTTTCCGTTGGCCAGAAAGTTTCTCTTTTATTGTCATTCATTTTAAAACTATGAGTGTGAATTGCAATTGAAAATAAATAAGGAAAAAAATAGCATCGAGTATTTCGCTTAACTTAAACTCTTTTTTTACGTCTTGTTTTCCCTGTGGTTGCCTAAGGTCTCTATTGTTAAAATTACTCTCCAGTTCCATACATTACCAAAGACCACGATTCCATCTCTCCATACACATTACTGCGAACATCGAAAATATTTAATGGTTTTGCATCTTCTTGTTCTCGAGTAAAGTCTTCTCTTCCCTCATCCTCGCTTTCATCTTCGCTTTCATCTTCGCTAAGGTTCTCGTTTTCGTATTCGTTTTCGTCTAGTTGGACTTCATGGCGGAACGGCATTGGGATACGCTTTGCCTCGTCGTTTTCATGGACTTCGAAGAGGTTAGGCTCGCTTCGTTCCTGAATTGGCTCGCTACGTTCTTGGCTCTCGCTCTCGTCAAGTAAATGTCTGTATGCATGGACTCGTTTGGCATCTAAAAGAGAGTTGTCACGAACGGTTAGTGTCCATTTTCCCTCAGGATTTTCACCCCAGAAATGGACAGACATGAAAGGCCAGTTCTTTACTCCTTTGGTTGAATGGTCAAGAGGACGAACGGCAAGTAATTGACTTTTTGTCTTGGACGGTGAACGGATGTTGATACTAAGTACTCCTCGTCGTCGATGTCTAAGAGATATAACTATCTGTACATGTTCAAGTTTCTTGATGTGGTTTTCCTGTCCTTTACAAGCGTCGGTAGAAACATGTAATACTATTTGTGAATCCTTTTTGATTGCACTTCGTGACGGAACATCTGCTTTGGTTACACATTTGAGTTGCTTTGGGACGGTTTTCCATGTCTTAGCTGTTTTAATCAAACTAGGTGCATACAGCAATCCAAAACCAAACTTATGATTCACTTTGAAACCTGCGCCGTTGGTTTTCCAGTCTGGATCCTTCATATCAAGAGTGTCCTTTTTGCCTGTCAAAGCAATAATATGTTGTAGATCACGCCAGGTAAGTTTGTTGTTTGCTTGCAGAACGAGCGCAAATACGCCAACAGCCATCGGAGCAGCTGCGGAAGTCCCTCCAAAGTGATCAATACATCCGTCTTTACCTAAAATTTGAAATGCAAGAAAAGAGCTTAATAAAATTGATGGATTTTTCACCTAATTATAGGGCACTATTGTCCAATATATTTATACATCCAAGGCGAACAGAGGAACTTTCATCAATCATTACCTCTTGCAGTTGTTATAAGAGGTTTTGTGGAACCAAAACTATCATCTCCACTGTAAACTACAGCCATGGTTGATGCACATTTTTCATCGTAGTAGGTTTGTTTTCCATGCGGACTAGCAGAGCCAACAGCGATGGTATAAATACTTGAAGTATAGCCGTCGCAGCCACAGTCATCACCGTTACTCCCACCATTACCGCTCGCCCAGACATAGATGGATCCTAACCCTACAAACACCATACAACGAACGGGTAATATTAGAAACTATATTGGTATATTACACGCGCTCTGATTGGTCGAGACCCGTTTGTGATAACAGTACACAAGCATAGATGACGTCATTGAATCTTACGCGTGCTCTGCTAGCTGATTGACTGAAATGTTTCGATTAATATCATATAAAGCAAATAGATTCCATTTGAGATTTCTGTGCGTCTGTACTCTGATGTCATCGCAATGCTGTTACGTTCAGCCTTTGGGAACACCATGATTGATAATTTGTGTCATGAAATTCTATCATATTTTCAGTTAATCAATGTGAAGAGCATAACTTTTTTCAATGATAAATTAAATTCTGTAGCTATTATTACGGTAACCGTTTTCGTGAGCGTTGCTGGGTTTCCTGTGTATTAATTGATGATTACACTTTGTACCACATTTGTGCTGAGGAGGACAGTTATTATAATAAGTACTAAAAAAAATGGATATATTTGCAGTTATATCATTTTCGAGCGATTCCTTTCAAGCCACGTTCTAACCATTCATGGGCAGCGCCGTTGAAAGACTTCATTACAGCATATTTTCAACGAAACTTGATTTCTAGCTAAGGGCTTGATTATATGAATCAGGCTGGTCCGGTTAACCGAGTTGGCTGTGCATGCAGGCTGAGATGCCGGCTTGTCTATGAAACACACATAATTCGGTCGCTGCGATCACATGGGAAACGGGTCATGCAGCCGGGCCGAGCCAGCCCACGTACGGGTTAACCGGGCCAGCCCGCTTCATATAACGAGGCCCTAGCTAAAGGCCATTCTCCACTCATTGCAGAAATTACTCGCAGCGAGCTAGCGAGTACTCGCTGGGAAAAAAATCTATTGTTCAAAATTTCGCAGCGAGTAAAAATGACCGCAGTGAGTGCTTTCTGCGATGAGTGGAGAACCTACTTAATAGACCTTTTCCAAATTCGCATGACTGACCACGCAACAATAGATTCAAATCGAGGCTGGGGCTTTCAAATTAATATATTTACTATATTATGTCTATTCTAGCCTCGCTTTGAATCCATCGTTCAATGGTCATTCACCGCGCGAATTCAGGAAAGGTCTAAATGTGATGCAAACATGAAAAGGATGGTCGCGAACAGCCCACGCGTTAATCAACAACGATATTTTGTCTCTTGGAAATAATGAATTTCTCTGAGTAAAATGAGTAAAATACCGCACCCCCGATACACCTGCAGTACTGTAGCAGCTTATTAGCATCACATCCGCTCTTGTTAAATATCATATTTAAGTTGCGTATCCCTTGACTTATTACTAGCGAAGAAAAACCAGCAGATGTATGTATGTATATGCTTCAACGGAGAGAGAGAAAGGGAAAAAAAGATCAAACAAGCAAACAAAATGAAATAAAAACAAAATAAAGCGAAAAATACAATAAATTAAACAACTGAAGACACACTGTAAAACAGACAAAAAGAAACATAAATATTCAAAGGGAAACATCGGGAAAACAAACAAACCTAGAAAAAGGAATGGCCATTCCAGAAAAAAGACAGATGTACTTTTTTGTGTATTCTGCGTCTATGTTTATCCATAATTTGTATCATTTTGAAATTAAAAACAAAAACAAAACAAAAACAAAACAAAAACAAAAAACAGAACAAAACAAAATAAAAAAAAACCGAACTTAACAGTCTGTTTTCTTGAATTCGTGAAACTTTGACGACACATTAATTCATTCAGCAAAATAGTTTTTTAAACCTTTTAAACCCCACTTTTTGTGTTCTTTTGTTTCTCGATTGATACCTCGAGATAAAATGTCAAATGAATGACGCAGTTACGGACGGAAGTTCGTGGGATGAAAGGATTCAAAGTAAATATCTTAAACTACATTTAGAAATTAATAAAAACATTTACGAATCTCCCTAGAGTTAGCTAACAGACAATAATTACTGGTTTTATTTGAAAAGGAACAGAGAGAGGAGAAAAGCTATTAAAGTGTTACTTTGAATTCGTAAAAGAAGTACTGCCATTAGACGACTCTTCCGACTCCCTCAATTGATATCATAAACTATCGAGCTATAAATCAACTTCTTTCTTTCCTGTCATTTCAATTAATTTTCTAATTTATCAACAAAGTTTAAATTTCCAAAAATTTAACGAAAGCGTATTTCTTGTATGTAGAGTTAGACAAATTTTACTTGAAAAAGCAAAGATAAAAAAGAACAATGTCAAATGATGAAGACCGGATAGCGCGGGCTACAAAAGATAAATAAACCATAATGATATTTAATTTGAAGAGTTCAGATGCAAATCGTTGAAATTCCTTTTCTTTTTGAATTACAGAAAAAATAATATTTTTAACACCAAAAATATGATTAAATTAAACACTTCTCAAAAAAATTGTATTCAGAAATGAGTCGTTATAAAATAGTCATTATTATAGACTATTTTATTTAACCCATGAAAAATTGGCAAGCTAATAGCAGTAGACGCTACATCCATTGCCGCTTTTTTGTTTTTTATCGACTATATAGTACTAACTAAATAGTAATCTTTCTTTCACAGATTAAATAGAATCACTCTAACAACTGGAGGAAATTTCTTTCAATGTATTATATCCAATTTATTTTTGTTCGTTCACAATTATTTTTCTTGGAAAGCAATTTCACGGACAAACAATTTCTACCAAAAGGTTTTTGTAGTCAAAACATATTCGCTTTAATCTTCAGTTGCCCTCTGTTACTTTTGGCAAGAGAAAAAGTGAGATTAAATATCTTTAGCTTTTATCTTTGGCTTTTTGTAGCGGATAGCTAGCCTATGGAAAATTGGGAACTAGGGCTTCCGAATTGAAAGTAGAAAGAATTAACTCCTTATATTTTTAAGATATAAAGAAATATGTTGATGACTTAACAGACAGAATTGTCAAAATCTCTCTATAAATTCATATTTTTTCTTTGGATGTTTTTTAAAATGTCATTTTTAGCACAACGTCTTTAGCTCCCAGCAACTATTGAACCTGATTGCTGTTTGATAGTCTCCGATTCCAATAGAAAGCCATATATATTTGAACAGTAAGAAGATATTTGCCATCCTAAATAATGTTTTGATTGCTTGGTATTAATCGCAATTTCTATTCGAAAGGATTCAAAGGAAAAACAGCTGTTTTCAATATTCAGCACTCGTGTTTTTTATGAAATTTGAATATTCTTGAGCTCACATGGAGACATAATGGCCTTAAGGTTTAGATCCGTATCCTAGTTGAATTAAATATGAAGATAGCTAATAACGTTTTATTTTTGGGACTTCCTTTGTGGGATTTAGCTGTAAAGATAATAAAAATGGATTGATCATAATTCTTGCCGATAAAATATGAATAAAATCATTCAAGGAATACACCTTTTTCGTAATCGCTTTCTATGTAACGTTAGGTTAGTTGTATATAGACCCTTCTGGCTCAACAAGAAACCTTTCAAACATTTTATACTCTCAATCATTAGCTCGCCACAAAAACCGCAGAAACAGTCTCTAATCAACAAAAAGAGAGCCTGCGATAATGATAAATATCTATAATTTTCTGATCAACTTACCATTTCGTCCATGCATGACTCCGTGAATTATTGCTTTCATTCCAAGCTTAGAAGGACCTGCCAGAGTTTTGCCATTATCCTTAGGTCCCCACGAAGCACTGTAAATATCTATATAATCTGGCTTCAGACCAAACGCACTCGCTTCTGTTATACCAGTGACTTTACCGTCAAGCATCCTAACACCTCCTATTTTAACATCAGGTGCTATGCCTACACCACAAAAATCGTTATTTGGATCTGCAGCAATTTCTCCAGAACACTTGGTTCCATGGTATTGATCCATCGCATCTCTTGGCTGTGGATCACCGTCATTATCGTTTAAATCTTTGCTTGCTTTTGGGTCATAATTTTTCTGTAAATCCCTATTTGTGTGATCAAGGCCATCATCCATTACAGCTACAACAATCCCTTTTCCTGTGTACCCCATCTTCCAAGCTTTCAAAATCCCCATATCACTACCAACAGGCTCCCCGACTTGACCAAGACTGTTGATATACCACTCTTTTGCAAACTTTGGGTCGTTGTAATACTTTAAGTCTCTCTTCGCTTGTTCGTCGTGGTGGTTCACCATAAAGTCTCCATTCACTCCGTAACCTCTCTTTTCAAGGATGAGCTCTCGTTGTTGTTCGTGCCATTTTACATTTGGATGTTCATGTAGACTTGGGTACGGAATCTCGCCTCGCTTCTCATCACCTTTAGCATGTTCTGACTTTCGTACAAGCTGAAAATGCCCCGGTAAGCTTCCAATTCTACCTCCATATTCAAATCCATGAATTCTGGCTACTTCTCGTGCTAAATTCTCATCATCTTCGTCAAGTTCAACGGCAAAATAATCAGTCAAACTTCCTTCGTGTTCTTGTTTCTCGGCGTCTTCTTCTTCAACAGACTGTACACTCGCAACATAAACAATTACAGCTAAGACGAGCACAAAGCGAAAGAGCTTCATCGTGCTCTCCCAATAAAACCTTCGACTTCTAATATTAACCCAAAAATAGGGTAAACTGGGTAAATTTAGATTTTTCCGTGTTGCAATATAGTTCCTACGCCAACTATACGTACGCGTAGTCCCGTGTCACCGAAGTATGCCCGCTTATAAATTGCAAATTTGTTGATCTCTCCAAGAATAATTTGAATAACGTCATTCGGAACTGTGTGGTTGAATGGCTTTGCTGACTGAATTAGCATTTATTAAAGTTTCAGCGGGCCCTCAATCCACGATAAGAATCGGTAATGTTCAAGCTGTTTTCAAAATGATTCGTCTCTTTTATCATTATGTTGCCTAAAACCTCCAATTTTTTCTCTCTTTCGATTTGTAATTTGTATATATTTATGTTTTGAAATTTTTGAGATAGGACATTAGTTCTGTTGTTATTGTTATTATGTATTTTGCTTCGTTTCAATGATTTCTACTGAATTTAGCCCGCGTTCACAGTGCCCTTCTTTTGAAATCTATGAAAACAACGCTTGAAAACTGAACAACATAAATATAATTATGCTATCCAAAAATATCTCAAATATAATCATGACGGCGATCAACATATTCAGTACCATTTCATTGATAAATCCTTTTTTTTTCTTTTTTAATTTATCGCTCAAATACTATTTACGAATACAATATATCTCGCACACATCAATACATAAAACTATTGATTCAGATGATTCGTTATTAAAAAGGTAATTCTTTTATTTAAAGACTGAATACACGTCTTCGTTTACTCAAGAAATCTAAACGACTGGACCAGTGGCTGAAGTGTGACAAGAGCCTCTCAGTTGTAAACACGTCACTACGATTAAGGGATTTTTATCATGATGTGACTTTGGTCTGAGTTCAAACATTTATTAGCTATTTTCCGCGAGTTAAAAAGACATTCATTCATTTGAAATTTTGAAGTGATGATCAATACCATGAATAATAAAATCTTAGTTTGGTGATCATATTTAATATATTTAATTTTGATAGATATTCCGCATATTAATTGCATGCATCATACATATTTAATTAAAAGACATTAAAAGAAAGATAATAGGAAACCTTTCCACGTGTTTCTTAAGTCTCGGGTCAGTCGAATAAAGCATTACTTTTTTCATTTCGGAAATGTTTCTTCTTGCCTTGTGTTGTGTTGTGTTTTTCTTTTCTTTTGTTTTTTTCTTCTGATCCATCCATCCATCCATCCGTCCATCCATCCATCCCTCCCTCCCTCCTTCCCTCCTTCCCTCCATTCATTCATTAATTCATTAATTCATTCATCCATCCCTCCATCCCTCCATCCCTCCATCCCTCCATCCCTCCATCCCTCCATTCCTCCATCCCTCCATTCATTTATTCATTCATTCATTCATTCATTCTTTCTTTCTTTCTTTCTTTCTTTCACTCGTTCGTTCGTTCCTTCACTGCGTGCAACATTCACATGTTGATTTTTACAGTAACAAAAACACTTCAGATCTAAGTTAGAAACATGTACTTTCTGGTAATATAAATGTGTAAATATGCACACCGCTTTGTGAGGTCTTTCAAGAGATTCGAAACCTCCCAATAGTTAATTACGTCCGAAACTGTTGCTGTGTAGGTTTAACATTTCCTTTATTTAATCTCTAGCCTATCACTGTTTCCAATAAACCCACACTTATAAAGCTTCAGTGAGGGGAAGTGGGATGATGTAGGAGAAAAATGTCGGTCACGTTATCTAGATTTAAGAATAAAGGGCATATATAGTTGCTTCATGTGTGAACAAAAAATGTTCATTCCTCTCCTTTCCTTTCCTTTTTTCCTTTTCCTTTCCTATTTTTTTCTTTCCTTCCCTTTCTTCCCTTTTTTTTCTCTTTTTGCCCTTGATTATCTTTAAACTGATCCTTTTTGTCAACCTTCTCATTTTTTGCCTTTCCGTCGTTTTCTAGCTCTCTCCTCGCCTTTTTCTCCTTCTTCATGAGTTTCATTTTCAGGAAATCTCCGTTCTTTTATATTTGCTCGTTTGATTTCGAATCAAATTTTCCAGATCTGTAGGATGCTTCTGATAGTTCAAGTTTATTCATCCCAGAACATTTCTAATTCTCTCATAAACATGTTTACTTTATAACATATTTTTGCGTCCGTTTTCAATTTATTAACAAAATATTTTCTCTTACTTTTGGATCATTTTTTTCCAGAGTTATTCAGCCCTAGAGGAATATTATATTAACTAAAGGAATAGTGATGTCAAATTGACATTATTGATTGCTCGTAAAATCTTCAAACTGATATCAAACTTAAGAACGGAAATAATAAAGTCGTTTAATTGAATCCCCTGAAGAGAACATGGTTATTATACGCAGAACAGTAGATAATCTCCAATTTTATAGACAAACTTCCTGATCACATGCTATTTTACTAGTTCATTTTCGATTCATTAGCATGATTCGTTGGATAGACCTTTTTACTCTAATTCAGTATCCTGATTCTGGAATTACTTTCTTTTTGAAACGTCAATACTTTTTGTTAGCTTTGCCGCCTGTCAAAATCATTAATCACAATAAGTTCATCTATTTTCTGAACAATCTCCGTTTTGAAATGAGATTTTGGTTCTAATTGCTTTCAACAAAAGCCACGACTGCTTCTTACGGGAATCTTTTTATTCATCCAAGAGGATTACCCAGCAATGACAAAAACATCGAGGTAAGGTAAAGTGGTCTACTATGACCAGTCATGTGATAAGTCACGTGGTTTCATGTCACGTGCACATTGTTCTGATAGTACGATTTAGTAGTCCAAGGCCTTGTCCAGACGTACGCCTTACCTTACATGTGCCGTTCTCAATTCAAATTCTAGTTAAATTCATATTATTAGGCTGTTTCTCGTGTGCTGAATGCCTTAGCCAATGTAAATCGAACCAGCAGTTCAAGCGTTTTAGACGGAAATATGATTTTGGGAAGCAGTGTATCGAGTTTTGAGTGAAAATTAGCGGAGATAAGAACTATTCATTTCCGTATCAAATGGAGCCAGAAAGAGGAATATTGCAAGGAATCTCCAATAATTCAAAATTAATAATTCATACCTAGGCAGTAGGTTGATCGAGTCTCCGAGTGCGCGGTGCGCCCTTATGAAAATGTGGCGTGTTACCTCGCATATTGGATGTTTTTAGAAATCGATCGGGTCTCCTTTCGAATGAATTCAGCCCATACTAAGGTTATCATGCATGGCAATGCATGGCAAATATCAGTCAAAACCAGTTTGATAATGGTAAATGCAGTCAGGAATTTTTCAGAGGTACGCACATCCACTGAAAAGTTCTCATGATCAAGAGGAAATGACTCCAAATCCCAGTTAATCAATAGTTTGCTAGTATTTCCCCAGTTTTCGAAGTACGCACGTGCGATATAGCACAAAGGACACCAAAATCGGTATGGTTACCGGGGCATTTTTGCTCTGACGCACCTTTGTATCTTCAACAATCTTGATCAATAGTCCAGTTCCGAGATATGCTTCACCTGTCACTTACAAAGGACTCAGAACGAGGCTACGTGCTAAAATTTTTGTCTTGTTACGAATGACTGAGCTTTACCTCGTCTTGATACTTTTGTATGTGGTAAGTGAAGTGTATCTCGGAAGTCGGCTATTGCGAGGACATTTTCAGAGGTGGCTTAGTATAAGTGGCGTTTTATTTTGCAATGTTAAAAGCCACCATTGACGTAATAGCGAATTATTACATTTCCCGAGAAAATCCAGATCACTTTAAGAGATTCTCAAAACTACATAGTTTATAAGAGAAATAATGCTATTCTTCTTAAATCTGGCGCAATTTTTATCTCGATGCGACATTTCGTTGCCGAGTTATAAGGCTTTTTTCTTTCACGATGAGATCATAAAAGTGACGTCACTATTTTTCATTATCATTATGATTATTATAGCATGTTTCTACACGACCAAGCTAAAACTTTTGGTCTACAAGCTTTATTAGGGATATTTTAAATAATTGGTGACGACGTCATTATGACGTTGTAGGATGTTGCTATATATTTTCATTAAAGTTTCTAATACTCATCTTCAAAAAATCTAAAACATACGATTTTGGGAAGTTCTTTCACTGTGTAAAGTATAAGGGCAGATGGACTTCAAGCAAAAATGTTTAATGAAGAAGTTATGTTCATAAATATCGTCACAATTTCTCATATGATTATTAGACAGTTATTCATGATCAAAATTCTTCATAGAAATGATGCCTGTATCTTAATTATTTGACAAAAAACTAATCGAAAGAAATACGTATGATTAATCATGGACTGTACTTTGTCTTTTTCCATATTCAGCATGTACGTTCTTTTTGTTTTCCCATTGTTTATCAAATGGTAAAACTGAGTTTACCATTCGACATTAAGTGAGTGTACCCTTCGAAAGATAAGCTAAGCTAAGCTTCATCTTTTGTTTTCACAGCTGTCTTTTTTATATTCTAGCAACTTCTTTTTTCTCTTCAGTTTCCATCACTCAATTTTCCTATCCTTTCTAAATAACGACAATAGAAGTTTTAACTTTCTAGTTGTTTGATATGAATTTCATAGGGCGTGCGAATTTGTTTTTGAGTAAAATAAATAAATAAATAAAGTGAATGAATGAATGAATGAATGAATGAATGAATGAGTGAGTAAAGGAAGGAAGGAAGGAAGGAAGGAAGGAAGGAAGGAAGGAAGGAAGGAAGGAAGGAAGGAAGGAAGGAAGGAAGGGATAAAACAAAAATAAAAACAAGAAAGCAAAACAAAACAAAATCTGAATACAAAAACAAAACACGACAAAACAAAACAAACATACAAACAAAAATAAAAACAAAACAAGTAACAAAGCAAAACAAAACTACATGGCACCAACCACCCAAAACAAAAGCCCTGAAAACGAAACAGAAAGAAGTCAAAGAAATGAATAATGTGAAAGAGGAAATTCAAAGCTTGTCATGTCTTGTTGATGTCTGAAAGATCATTTCTATCAAACTATATCAGATTCACTCTTCTCTCTTCATCAGCTTCCCGTCTCTCACAATTCCCACTTTTCTTCCCTTCTAATTTCACCTTCCATTTATCCAACTCCCTTCCTGCCAACGCTCTATAATTCTTCTATAACCATTCTATATTCCATTATTTTTTATTTTATTGGAAATAGGTTCCCCTTTCTCTTTCGCTATTTCTTTTGATTTAGTGTAATCTTTTACGTTTTGCACTTTAATTTTTAAAAGTTTGTTGTTGGTGACCCCTCAATTTTCCTTCCAAACTCAAAGACACCAGCTTAGCGATAACGTTTTTATTTTGACTTTCCTGTTAATTGAATTCTAATTCCAAATATTGATGAAGAAACGATTAAGCATGAATAATTCAAATATGTACATATAACAATATAATCTTGTATAGTTTTTCCTTTTAGAATTATTTCATTTTTCCTACAAATTATGTTTACTTCTGTTTTTAAGGGTGAAGTAGTCTAGTTGAAGAATTGTTAGCACTCAGACGTGCAATGCATACAGATATTTTAAAACGTTTTGCTTGACATGCGTATCACATCAATTAAATTGAGTCAACGCTTAACATTGTCTTTTGTGCACATACAATTGGTTTTTTTTACATTTATGCCAAAGAACGAAAACAGCAGTTATTTAAAGCCTACTTTTTGGAATGATATCAAACTGTTTATATTTGTTCAATAACAAAAACTTGTAGCTTAATTGACTTAACTTCTTTTGAAGGAAGCCATTTTGAAGCACTGAAATGGTGTATGACTCATTGACTCTTGTTTACGGTATTTCTACTTCGCTTGTCTCTTACACGATTTCCAAAAATGTTAACCAGATTTTAAAGTCAAGTCTAGCTTCCTTGTTTCTCTCGCACAAGAACTCTTTGTTGCTGGGCCCATTTGACTCGAGGATGTTTTTCAAGGACTCGTTTGTAGTCATGTTTGACAGTTGTCTCATCACTTTCGTCGTCTTGTTCACCGTTGAGAAGCGATTTCTTTACTTCCTCTCGACGAACGAACTTGAAATGTCTTGGTAATGAACCAATTCTGCCTCCATACTCGTAACCATAGAGTTTTGCTATCCTTTTGGCCACCACTTCGTCTTCGGTGTCCAGTTCAACAGCCCAAACGTTTGTCAGTTCGCCTTCGTCGTCTTCACGTGCAACGTGGTTCAAAACAACGTCATTGCCATAACATAACTCCATGCCCTCAAAAAGACATAGAAAGCCAAAAAGGAGCAAGAAAATAACCTTCTGCTGCATCTTTCTAACGTTTTAAATTAAAATAGATGTACTCAGTTGAGAACTAAAGCTCCCAGCTGTCATTTGGAAGGTTTTCTCTGAACGTTATGCAGACTGAACTGAGTAATTATTCAATGTTGTGTATATTTGGATAGTTATGAATAATTTATGACGGATCATGGAATTGATTGGATGATAGAAGACTGTCAAATGCTAGGAAATGTCAACATAATTCTGCTAGAAAAATAACTTTTCGAGATCATCTAGCGAAATTTTCAACATGGCTGAAATTGTAAATCGTGAATTTAGAGGAAAAAATAATAATAATAAAACGAAATAAAGAAAAAAGATAGAAAAAGAAGAAAGGGAAACAACAACAACAACAAAATTAAAACGGAAAACAACAGCAACAACAACAACAACAAAAACAGAAAACAACAACAGCAACAACAACAAAAACAACAACAGAAAACAACAGCAACAACAACAACAACAACAACAATAAACAAAACAAAAACAAAAATACTTGCAAGAAGTGAGATTTTTTTTAAATGGCAACTGTGGCCACATTTGACCTCTATATGTTTTGTCATGCGCATGCGCATCAACGATTTTAAAGAAATGATAAAAGAAGCTTGAGCATGGCCTATATTCATACTACTCTAAAGCAGTCACCACATTTGGCAGGCACATATGCCAAGATGCCAAGAAAAAGAGAACATTTTAATATAAAATTATATCTAACACTAAGCTTATATGCTGTCAATATGGACATTGTTAGTTTAGTATGCGGGTTGCTTGAGGAATGGGCACGAAGAATCGTCAGCTTCGTTTCTAGTCTCTCTCTTTCTCTTACTAGCAACACATGCCCGCATAACCAAGGTAATTCAACACTTCATATAGTCTGCTCACATGTGTTAGGTAAACATTGCACTTATTTCAAACCTTTCCCAGCATCCTCTTCGTGCGTGCGAGAGAGTGAAACAGACATAAAATGATGCCATTGTTCTGTTTACCAGATCTTGCACTTGTGTTTGGGGTTCATTGGCGAACCGATGGGACAACTGAAGGCCGCAGAAAACTCTGGGATGTTCTGTAGTGTTGCATTAACTCTTTGAAATGAAGTATGAATAAATTATTAGTGAATATATTTGTGGTTTAGTTTTATTCCAATTGACAAAGATAATCTATTACAATAACCCTCTTTCTCTCTCTCCCCCTCTTAGCGCCGAATCCGATGAAGCGCATCCACCTAGACTTTCATATCGATGTTTGCAAACTGCGTTTATTTCCTAAAGACTAAAAATCCATTGGAATAAACTATTCTTAACCATATAATTGCTATAAAGAAACTCTATTTCAGCTTTTTGTAACCGATAGCGATCAATTTTTTCGTAAAAAATGTGCATTTTTCGAGAGTCAGTGTTGAAGTCTAGGTGATCGCACTTCATCGAAATCGGAGGAAACTTTATCAGTACGTTGTCCAATACAAGTTAAAGTGTTCGTTCGATGTTCTTACCTGTATGATGATGGGGCATGGTCACCAAGAATTTCATAAAATATTCCCATAGGATGAACGACCTTGCACCAGTTCTGAAATAAGTCGACAGCACTGACAATTGATCAGTAGTTTTCATTTCCATGCAGATTCAAATTTTTTGAGTTTCAGTTTAATAGTGCCTACATCTAGTAAACTACTCCTGCTATGGTCTATAGATCGTGGTCATGAATGAATGGATGGATGGAAGAATGAACAAACGAATGAATGAATGTATAAATGAACTGACGGATGAATGGGCGTATAGATGGAGCAATGGATAGATAAATCAATTGATGTGTTCAAAAATGAGAAACTTCGTTCCCAGGCCTTTTATCTTTGCTTTTGGGTGGGAAGGTAAAGGAAAGGTAAAGGGCCTAGGAAAGAGGTTGAAAATGAACTGTATCCCAGGGAAACAAGAACAAACGATTGAGCAAATAAAGACTGAACATCAAATTACCTGTGCAAAACTAATAAAAAACACTTGTTCGTGCGTCAACATGGTTCCATGAAGTGGAGGTTCAGCACCATATCTTTCTATCCATTTTTTATAAGCCTTTTTATAACAGAAAACAAAAAATAGACCTTTAATGAATTCGCATGTCTGACCACGCAACAATAAATTCAAGTCGAGGGTATTTAAAATTGAACTTGAGGTGCTGTAATATGGGCAACGAAATCAACATTTCGCAACATTTCATGCAACATTGTTGCATTGCAAGTTGCAGAGCAAATGTTGTTCGAATTACTACCCTGTGCTAAACAGATTTTCTTTGTTGAAAAAAGGAGAAAGTGCTTCTACTTTGTGCAACAAAGACAATTTGTTGCGCGCGGGATGGTAATATGGGCAAGATTTGCTCAGCAACTTGCAACGCAACAATGTTACGCAAAATATTGCACAATTTTTTTTGTCCTTGTTACACGGATTTTATAAATGACTGATATAGCGCGCACTCTAATTTGGCAAAAAACGCGTACACTGTAAAAGCTATGAAAGCACACAGCGCGAGCAAAACTTTTCCCGTGGCAGTCTGTTAATTTGTGTTCGGAAGTTTGGAGAAGTAGAAAGTTTGCCTGCTGTGTTTTATACAGATTTAAAGCACTTGGAGATTGATTAGAGCACTCTAGAAGTGAGCTTGTCTCTATGACAATTCTAATATATATTCTGATCAACCTCCGTATGTTCTAAATAAGTACTCAGCACGTGCGCGAATTCTGTATTTTTTTCAGAGGGAATTTGCGGTCAAAACAAGGTGCGAGATTGCCAAGATAACTAAGCCTCATCATACTTTATTGGTTACATGATGCTTGAGGTTGCTTTCACTTACAGTGTCATGCGCGGATCCAGGGGAGGTGAAATGGGTGAATTTTCACCCCCCTTTTTTCTGAGTCCCAGACCTCAAACGCCTCAACCAGGCTTTGGTTCTATTACATTATTACAAAAATTCACCCCCCATTTCAAAATCCTGGATCCGCCCCTGAGTGTTTGAAATTCTTACCCTAAAGGCATACTGCACTCCTGCGTTGTCAGCAATGTTCTCGCCTAAAGTACTCAGACCATTGACCTGAGAAAAACATTATAATTAATGATAAACAGTAGATAAAAGATCAATGACATGAGAGATTATTGTTACTATAGTAAAAAAGAAAGACAAACAAACAAACAAACAAACAAGCACACAAACAAACACACACAAAAACAAACGAACAAATAAATAAATTAAAACTGTAAAACGTGAAAAACCTTAGGGATGGTTCAAAACCGATGAAACTGATCAAACATAAAAAGTAACCCTATTTCATCATTTTGTATTGATATAAAAACATTTCCACTTATCAAAACAACTTTCCTTGTTAATAATATTAGCTTACCCTGTATCTATGAAATTTTAAATCATTGTATTGTTTTACAAAGCAGTCAGCCTTTTGTTCAAAAGCCTTTGTAGTATTGTAAGTCCACCATTGTAATAGATTACCATCTTTGTCATATTCCCTTCCTACAAGAAATGATTTTATAACTAGTGTGTACAGCCATCTTGAATTTAAAGATGTCGTATGTCATCAAAGGAAAATAATCTGGAGACTGAGACACGATTGCCACGCGAGGTGACATGTTGTCCTGTTTTGGGGCTAATTTTAGGCTCCGATCAAGCGAGACGCAAATCAACACAAGTTTTGACTTGCGACTTGCTCGTCTTGTTTGAATACCGCTCCACGCAAGTCCAAGTACGTTTTTCTAAAACTCTCAACAAAAATCCAGCTAGTTGAAGGACAAGAAGAAAATCCGTTTTGCTTTTGTTTGAATGATTGATAGGATGAGAAATCTGCAGGAGTTCGGACTAAAGAACAAAAACAAACAAACAAACAAAAACAACTTGCGAAGTTCAGTTCGGTGAGTGTTGTGCCAAAAATGAGCCAAAACTTGCATCAACTTGCGATAAAATTTGAGCACGCTCAAAGTGCTTGCAAGTCATCGAAAGTCGATGCAAGTATAGCCGCAAGTCGATGAAAGTTATAGCGGTTAAACGAGACCCAAGTCAAAACTTGCATCGACTTGCAGCGCTTTGCTTCTCGTTTGATCTGGGCCTTATAACTGCTTGGGGACGGCACATCACTTGGAGGTTTTTATAAGAACGCGCGCAGAGTCCCATCATTTAAAGGGGAAAAGTTGTTAGTGTTCACCTTTGTTGTCAAAACCATGTACAATTTCATGTCCTATGACAGCTCCTATGGCTCCATAACTTGATGCTCTTTTAAAATTAGATGTTTGAAAATGTAAGGTATACAAATTATTCGAAATGGGGAGTAAGTTTTTTGTTTTATATATGTGCGGATCAACTTAACAAATAGAACAGATTTTTCCGTGCTCCGTTCAGTAATTCAGTCAGCACGCAGGAAGTGACGAGAGTACAAAAAAAGTGAAGCTACATTCTATTTAACAAATAGAACAGCTTTTACCGTGCTTCGTTCAGTAATACAGCACGCAGGAAGTGACGAAAGCACGAAAGAAGTGTAACACACTTCTTGAATGCTTTCGGCACTTCCTGCGTGCTGTATTAATGAACGGAGCACGGAAAAAGATGTTCCATTTGTTTTATTATATATTTTGAAGTAAATATTCAAGGGAAAAAGTTCGATTTTCTCCGTACAAAAATTCAAAAGGTGCGCGCGCGGTCGAACTCGCGCTGCTGACATCAGAGCTGTGCTCCGTTCTCTGATAAAGCACAGCTTTTAGCCAATCAGAGCGCTCGTATCGACAAGGGTAAATAATAAAAATTATTGGAGAACAGATGTGTAAATTAGAAAACAAGAAGAAGAACCACTAAATGAACGAATTTGAAAAGAGCTAATGAGTGGATGGAGGCAAATGACTGAACGTTCTACCACGGCGCCTAGTTTAGCCTAGCGCCATACCTTTCACGTGCCGTTCTCAATTTATGAAGAAGAAGAAGAAGAAGAAGAAGAAGAAGAAGAAGAAGAAGAAGAAGAAGAAGAAGAAGAAGAAGAAGAAGAAGAAGAAGAAGAAGACATGAGAAGAAGAAGAAGAAGAAGGAAGAGGACGAACAAACGGACGGATGGATGAAGGGAATAAAGAAATCCACCACACCTTAAGTAATCTTTGTTGTAAAAAGGAGGTTGCAGAATAGCCGCTGGAAAAACTAGATGTTATAAAACAAAACATCAAATTTGAATTACTTTCTTCTCAAATTATATCATCGGGCACTCACTCACTCACCGATCTTGTTAGCATTTGGCTGATAAAATGCGTTCACGTCAATGGGAGTTTCTTGCCACCTGTTAGAGGATGAATAAGAGAGCAAAATTTCATGTTTTAGTCTTCCAATTTTGCCCTGTCGTGGCCCGTTTCATAAAGCATGCATACGTTACGAAAAGTCGTAAGAAATAAATATCTTCATACTAAACTAAAGGGAAATTGCACAAACAAAAATGCAAGTTTTATTAATTTATTCTCATTTTGTAATGACAGAAAGAGAATAAATTGCATAACAAACGCACTGAATTACAAATATTTATATATAAAGCCCAAAATAGTTAGCTTTCTTTTGCTTTCTTTTCATTTCTTTCATGTCCCTAAGAGAGGGAGCTATTCGAACTTCATGTAAACATGGTTAAAGAAAATCATGACGATACCATCCACACACATTGTTGCGGCGTTTGAAAGTTTGTGGATGTCTTCAACGGAGTAGAGTGGCAAGGTTGGCCAGGTGGTAAGCTAAGTGGGAACAAGGGACCCTTTGGTCATAATATAAGCTGGGAAGGAAATATAATAAACTGTTCCTTCCCTTCTGTTCATCATCTTATCTATCCCTTTCCTGTCCTTTCCTTACTGCTAATTCTCAAGTCTTTCATAGCCTCTATACAGGTTGTTTAATATTTTGCAAACTTACTCAGATTTATCGACAGTGGTGGCAATTTTTTTGAGGTTCTGTTTTGTTCTACTGCCGAGGATTGAAAAGGAGTTTTCATAGTATTTCCAACGATCAATAACAACCTGAAACAACGGGAACAGCAAACAAAAGCAGATATGAAAAATAAACAGTCCAAGGCGTGTCATCTGATAACAGAACCTATTGGCTATACAGGCAATACAATTGGGAACTCTATGTCCGAATGGATGAGTAAGACTTGGGAGAATTGGAACAGGTTTGCTTCCAGTCTCACATAGTCAATTTAGGGAAGCCACAGGAAGTCCACTTCACGACAAAGAGAATCAGCTGTGTAGCCCGACACCGCGGCAAAACGACTGCGCGTGCGCGACATTTCTCGGGCTTAACGCGCGTCTGTGTTTTGACGTTGAGCTTAATTGTAAGCATTGGTTCAAACAGAAAAGTACTTGATGTAAAAGACAGGCGACAGAATATACTACAATGTCGTAAAACTGGTATTTTTGGGACTAACACTTGTTTCTGTAGCTTAGCTTTTGCCGGCCGAATGTTTTCACCGGGATCCATGGGATCGGTCCATAAGTCGCGCATGCGCGGGAAAAATTTTGGTATGGTGTCGTGTAACTCTCAAGAATTTGTAAGCCAAAAAATTGTGTATTATCAGTTGGGTTTTCTGTGCTTCATCCATAATCACAATGAAAGGCCTGACTCTGATTAGTTTTACAGCTATATACAAATGTGGTGTGAATAAACTGATTGATTGAGATCCCAAGAAAAGATCTTATACATACATCACCATATAAGTCATTCAGCTCTGAGTCCTTCATTATAAATTCAGGATATCCAATTCTCTGTATCATGCTCTTAGCCTACAACCAACAAAAACATTTCACTGTTTTCCTAGAGAAGGAACTAGTGCTCATCCACTGAATTGATTTTGCTTCATTTTCCTTTATCTGTGTGTCCCACATTCGATTACACTGCACTATACGGTTAATATAATATAATAGATGGATAGGGCTAACTGGCACTTTGGGAAAGAGAAAGCTAGGGAAAGTAGGAAGTTGCCCTTCTCCAACGACCCCACTCCCCCCGCACCGCCCCCCCAAAACAAAAACAAAAATAAAAACAAAAAAAGAAACAAAAACAAAAAACAAAAATCGCAAACTTTATCCTTTTCTCAATTAAACGTGCAATCATGCTAGCGGTAAAATATTCTTGCCTTGACAGTTTTTGTTCCAGTAGAACTTGCGCTAGAGAGATTCCCTGCACGCCCTTATAAGAACTTTTTACAGCCAAATGTGACATGTTGCCCCGCATTTGAGCCAATATTGGAGCTCGTCCCGGTCTCCATATTCATCAGTTATTTCGAACGGAATAGACAGTTTGTAATGGATGGTAAAAGCTCGAATACTTAGGCGCGCGCAAGTTGACCGAGGTCGAGGACCAGCCCTAAGGTGTAGCAACACGTCATATCACGTGACGTGCGCGTCTTCTTGTACTTGCTTCCCCGTTGTGGTATATTTTAACGTTTATTTCTCGAGTACCTTTTCAATGGCAGCTAGTTTGGATTCCTCTTCCATCCAAGTTAGGTTTCTCATACCATTGATGAAAATATTACGAAAGTTCTCTGCGATTTCTTCTACCTCAAAACCAACAATTCATAGATTATTATCTTGATTATATCATATCATTGTTTGTTTGTTTGTTTGTATTTTTGCAATTTTTTCTTCCATTTTTTCTTTCTCCTTTTAAGAGGAGAAGCCGTAAAGATACCGTAAAGGGTTTTAGAAGTGGACGCATCAAAAGTCATCAAACACATGCAGGGCCTAATCGTTAGCCTTCGCTTTGTCAAACATTGCGCATGCGTGGAAAAACTCAACCGCTGCAGGTTTCAGTGACTGAGAACTATGCAAAGGTGAGAAAAAAGACAACAGAAAATTAAAGTGAAATATAAAGCCTACTGTACGTTTCTAGGAAAGCACCATATCATTTTATCGTTCTCTGTATGATATTCATAGAAACATTTCAACCAATCAGAACGAATGACGTCATCGATGCCTGTGCACTGTAACACGCGGTTCTCGACCAGTCAGAGCGCGCGTAATATTCCAATCATATTAAAGATGTCTCAAACTACTCACCAATTTTTTACTATGTGCACTGAATTTCTCTTCCACTAACACCCTTCCAAGCGCCATTCCAAACATCAGCTTTAACTCAAAGAAACACAATTGTTTCAAAGGCATTCCAGTGCTTGCTTGGTCGTTTTGTCTGCGGTAAGATCTCTCAATGTCTTCAAAAACACTTCCAAGGTAAAGCGAAGATTTCTCAATCAGACGCCATGCGAAATAATTGGACAGTGTTCTGAAATAAATTACGGGACCTCATTAAGTACACATCTC
Source organism: Telmatactis stephensoni (assembly GCA_029948255.1). Taxonomy (NCBI): domain Eukaryota; kingdom Metazoa; phylum Cnidaria; class Anthozoa; order Actiniaria; family Isophelliidae; genus Telmatactis; species Telmatactis stephensoni. Next base: position 129,063 of record JALIZF010001191.1, read on the forward strand.
GCTGGCAACTCGTTAATGGGACATCCTGCTACATTGGATCCCCCTTAATACGGCCACTGATAGGTAAAACATGTCTGACCACAATAACGGGTGGTCGTATTCGCGGGGTATTACTTTACAAGAGATTAAGTGTGATCTCTAGTTGTTGGACTAAAATTAGGTGGTCGTAATATAGGGGCGGCCGAATTACTGGGGTTCCATTGTAATAGAGACATCTTGCTAGAACAAACTAGGAGGAAAATAAGAAGGCAAAGTGGATCAGACTCTGTTGCCATTCTGTCTTTAATTACATATGCGCACGTTTGCGGAAACCTTCATAACCGCACCACAGGTAGCCCATATATCAGTAACGACTGCATATTAGAACTGACAGACTGCATAAGAAAATTTCAAGTTTATATGTTCAATTGTGAATTCACCGCTGCTCTCTATGAGTTTTAATAAGCAGCTACGACTAATGTAGAGCTTGGGCTACCTGTGGTATAATTCAATTGTCACAACTTTTGTTGACTCACCTTTTTGTCAAGGACGAAGTCGCACGAGATATTTGGGCCATGTAATCAGCGTCATAAATGACAATTTTGTAGCTGGGTGAAATGTCGATACCTAAATTTGCAAACAAACTGCGTATATGACGAACCCAGTCAATCTGAAAATCATGAAGAAAGAAAGAAAAATGGAAGTTTTAAAACACAAAGAAAATAAGACTGCTCCAAGAGCCTGGAAAACCGCATTTTGTTGTATAAACCGTTAGCTATCGCGATCGACCCGTTAACATTAGCTGTCATAAAGTTGATTTTTCCGCGATTCATGTCCGAAGTAGCCTACTCTGCAGGCAACAATATTGTCTTCGGAAAAAGCCGCTGTCGGGCTTCCTGTGTTGCGAAGTCTCCGATTTCGGAAAAAAAATCGCCGTCGAGCTTCCTGTGTTCCTGATTCCAGCGCGCAATTTTCAGCGAAAAGCTTTGATAATAAAGGTATTTTTCAATGGCCGCGAAAAAGTCCACTAAGCACAGCCCAACCTAGCCTCCTCCGCAGGCTACTACTTCATTGGGTATCCCGTGGCAATATAAGAGAAGACGGAAAATTGGAACAGTAAGAGAGTAAGACTGGGGAGGGCTGGGGAGAGGGTTGAGGGAGAGGAAGAGGTATTTACATCTCTATTACCACAGGAAGTCCAAACAAACAGTTACCATACTTTCTTGATTGCACATAAAACTTCAATATTTTAAGGATTCGAAAACATTTCTATAAAAAAGTGGGATACATAAAAGTTAAAATAAACAAGGGGAAAGAAAGAGAAAACAGAGAAAGTGTAATGGGATTGAAAGGGAAAACAAAGCAATGGCTAGAAATTCTTGAAGAAAAAAGAAAGACTCAGATGTTGCTTTTACCTTAGATGAATTTGTAAGAGTTTGCAGTTCTTTGATAGTGATTTTCTTGTAGAGTTTGTCTTTGTTGAAGTTGTATATAAACCTGATAAGCTTGCAAACAAGTAATTAACATACAGACAAATTAAAGAGAAAAGCATGCGTTATTAACAAATAAATTACACTTTTTTCGTGCGTCTGTATTCTAATAGATCACAGATGACGTCAAAATGTTGTGACAACAAAAAAGTACGCCACGAGATGAAGCAAAAAAAGGAATTTATTTGTTTTAATTCTTGGAAACATTTCAACCAAATCACGAGAGCGCACGTAAGATTCAATGACGTAATCTATGCGTGTGTACTGTAATATTGTAAAGCGCCATTGAGCTGCCGGAAATGGCGCTATATAAATATTTATTTATTATTTATCATTGTTATTATTATTATTACTGTAATAACACACGTTGTCGACCAATCAGAGCGCACGTAAGATTCGATGACGTAATCTATGTGTGTGTACTGTAATAACACACGTTGTCGACCAATCAGAGCGTGCGTAATATAAGAATTACTATATAACAACATATAAAATACATTTAGCCTTACTTTGCTGTTATCTCTTTCAATGTTGATAATGTCGTCCAAATCTTTGTCCAGTTGTTCTGTTCTGTTCGCACCAAGCATTTCCAACATTTTTGACATTTTCTTCTTATAAATTTCTATTGCCTAAAAGAACAAAAATGATAAATGAAAGACTGAATAAATGAAAAAAAAAAAAAACGAAACAAAACAAAAGAAAACAAATGAAACCAAAAGAAATCGAGACACAAAACAACAACGTAAACAAATTAAAAGCAAAAGAAAGAATTTTTTACCTTTAACTCCGTACAAGTATCGAACAAGTTGCATTTGCTTGATTGAAAGCAAACAAAACAAAACAAAACAAAACAAAACAAAACAAAGCAAAGCAAAGCAAAGCAAAGCAAAGCAAAACAAAGCAAAGCAAAGCAAAGCAAAGCAAAGCAAAGCAAAGCAAAGCAAAGCAAAGCAAAGCAAAACAAAACAAAACAAAACAAAACAAAACAAAACAAAGCATTGTACAGACAGATAAATACGAAAAATTGTACCCTGATACTTCTTGAGGTATTATACGCCAAGATGCTAGCAGGAATTCCAAATGAATCGGATTGCTGAAGCTGATAGAAAACAAAAGTTACTACCAACGAGCCAAACAAAAATGTTAAATATGTTGTTAAATATATTGTTATTTTGAGGGATATATCACAAATTGAAGAGCAGATCAAAGTTGACCTTCATTTGTATTAAAGAGAGAAAGAGGGAAAGACGAGGATGTACGTCGGATTAAAGTTGAATTAATTAATATAGGGGTGGATAATATGGTTTATTGATGAATGGAAAGATGATAAGCTCAAGAAAGTCTGCATTAAATCTGGACAAAACTCTCAGTTGGTTCGTCTTGAATATTTACTTAGGCCCAGTCACTCGCATTATGTTGGCGCTAACGAACATCCAATAAGAAACGGCGTTAGAATGATCTTCACAAGCGTCACAAGCCAAGCACAAGCGTCTTTTTCAAATCAGAAAGAACGTGATGGTCCAGAACACGATTCGCACGACACGGTGTCGCTGTTACGTATGCGCAGACGGACAAATTAACCTGGATGTGACGCAGTGAAAGATGGGTTGACGGATGAAGAATCCGATGGATGGTTAATTTATACTGAGCAAGAATGTTTCTACAAACCGTTACAACGTAGTTACTACTGTTCCTCAAATCGACGTCAATTTTCACTCTAATGAACGGAAAAATTCCAAACTCTTTGTTTAGCATGACAAGCTTCTCTGATACATCAAAATCATCTTCACTCCACTGCGATGTAATCATTGAATCCAGATTGTAGGATTTTAGAAAGACTTTTAGAGGCTGAACACCTCGACTGTCTTTGGTTTGCTTGTCTAGACAGGATTCAAAATGGATGAATGCCTTGTTGATGGCATCTATCTATAAACGAAACATTCAACGCACTATTACATAGAAGAAAAGGATGGATATTTGAGAAGTTTGAATTTATACGAGAAAAATAAATTAAAACCCTGAATCGCACCCAAGGTAACATGTGGGTGTCAACAAAAAAGAAGTTCTGCTCACTATATGTATAGGCACACGCGAGTAAATCACTAATAAACTTCTATTACTTATCAATATTTACTACAGATTCTTGACTAAATAACTTTACATTTCGACTTACTCTGCAAATTGTATAAAGACACCAAAACAGTTTTAACTAGATGTAGGGTGTGGTCAAAGGGGAGGGGTGCGATGTGCCTTTTATTGCATCCCTCCCTAGTGATCCAACACAGGAACATTTTTAAACATGCTCATGTTTAATGAGTCAGAAAATTTCACTGAGCAGTATAGATTAGAGAAGAAAAGTTGAAACAAAATTAGCCTGCGTAGATAGCCCTCTAAAACGGGGAAGGAGATGGAGAATGATTACGACCGTATTGGGCGTGGCGCCGCGAACCCTTCGCTTAGTTAAGCGCGCGCATTAAGTCCGCCGCACATGTTGAGAAACTGCGTGAGGAAACTGCCACGCAAGGCACTTAGCTCAGACGATTTCTCGCCGCAGACGTTGCATCTTTGGGTACGTGAAGCCAAAAATAGGGCAGGTAAAAGAGCACACGGTGAGAAAAGTGCCTCACGTGGCAGTTTCCTCACACAGTTTCTCAACGACCCTAAAAATAATATATTTGTCAATTATTTAATTCAGTACCTTTGAATATTTCTTTTTAGCAACCGTACTGTACATAATGTCATTTAGGAATTTCTGAGTATTTTGTTCAACCTCACCAAATCTGTCCAGACTCAACAGAGGAAAACGTAGTTTTCCTTTATTTCTTTCCATCCAACCACCGCAGGCGTAGAGGTAGAAATCCTTGCAAGGATCAACCGCGGGATTAAGAGACCGCAGTAGATCTGTAATGAAAGTATAAGAAGTAGGTAATGACTCATGAAGTGCAAAGAAATGTAAACGAAATGTAAAAGATTTCCCGAAAATCCACTTTTTATCACTGTCAATGCAGAAAGTCTCATAAAGCGTTTAAATACAGCCAACACAGGAGACCCATCCTATTTGAATAATTAAGTGTTGGTACGGTGAGCCTCCACGAAGAGACACCCAATTGGAACATCTACGCATGCTTGACTGGACAGGACTAGCCTCCTCTGCTTTTGGGCTTCCTGTGTCAAATTTCACTCTGTTACCACAGACTACCCAATGAAAAAGTAGCCTTTGGAGGACGCTAGACTAGAACGTCTCTATCTTGAACCCCCAAAGCGTCCCTAAAATTGTTATCTTTTTGAGAGAAAATGTTCATATTTCCGAAAAATCAATTACATTGAATTAACAAGTGCACAAGTGTTGAGGATTACCAACAAGATTATTTAAGGTCATTCTATGTGTGCTGAATTAGGGCTCAAAATTGTGTACTTTAAAACTCTGGGCAAATTTTAGTCAAAAACGGCAAGAAAATATAAAAGTTACCTGTGGTTGGAAAGGACAGTGCCACTTACAACTTGAGTGTGAATTGTAGAAAGGTGGGACACGAACAGCCAGCGTAATCGTCCAGCAAACTGAGAGATATTTGTTGTGTCTTTAGAACAAATGTGACAGAATTATAATGCTCTGTCTTTTAAAGACTTTTTTTGATTATTTCCCCGTTATTTTTAACTATGATGTAAAGGATATATAAACAAGTCAGCTGCTGCCAAGTGTCATTGTCATAGTTGCAATAAAAACTGGTGAAATGTGCAGTTCCAACTCAGCACCGAAGCCGCTCCATCTTCGAAGCGTCCAAATAAAACCCTCATAGTGTCTTAATTTATTCAAACCGTAAAACTCGAGATGTTCTCGAGATGTTTTTTCACATTCCGCCCGGGATTAGGCATCCCAAGGGAAATCCCAAGGAAATGTAATGCTAAAAAGGGAATGTGAAAACAATGTAATATTGTTTTGGAATTATGAGCATTTTATCTCAAAATGACATTTTCGATCGGCAATATCTCTATAAATGCTATTCAATTCGTAAATCATTTTTTATTTCTATGCAAGATTTTAGAAATTGGCAAAGATTATGATGCTGAAAGATGCGTCTGAACTTTAAACCTGTCAACCAAATAAATAGGCTCTGAAAATAGGTGCCCGGGCCACTTTAACACAAATCCTGGTATTAAAGTTTCTGATCACTGGTGGAAAATGACGGATTTGTGTTTGGTCGATGGGATCCAGATTATCAAGTTAATTAAGAGATAACGAGGTTCTATACTGTACGAGGTGGGTATCATTTCCACCGGGTCATTTTGATACTAGCAGTCAATCGAGCGAATGACCTTATTTTATTACTTGACAAAGAATTTCTTCTTTCATTGCACTGTAGACAGTTGCTTTTAAAAATATCATCAGTGAATGAGTAAGGAAAATATATGAAAATCCATATTTCTGTCATTGAATAATAAACCAATTTGTAAGTCACCGATGAAAGCCTTTGTAATGTTTAGTGAAAAGCCAATCGATTGTTATTAATTATCAAAATGTCGTCAATTAAAGCCAGTTGAATGTCATCAACGAAAATCCTTCTTATCGAATGTCTTGGGCGGGTGTCTTTTCGTTGAATGTTATGACATTTATATCGTTATGACCGAATTAAGTTAGTGTATTTTACCTTCTGTACAAATATATCATGAATATGTCAAACCTGTGGCTGTTCTGAGACATTCTTTGCTCCAGCATGTCTCGACTTTGAGTTTTGAATCTTCATTCTTCAAGCTGTGTTTCGTGACACATACAGTAAGCAAACCAAGCAACGCCAGTAACAGACCCGCATATATTTGGGTCAGCCTTTTAGTGGGAAGAACTGCTTTTACAAAGCAAAATCTCCGGTAGTTGGGTGAACTCATTTTAACATTAGGCTGACTATTTTGTCAGAAATTTCACACAAAATATATGACATACAATAACCGCGATGGTCTTTCAGGCCAAAATCATTAGTAATCCGATCAGTCTACGTGCTGGTTACCCTGTGGTAAAGCAAGGCCACAAGCTAGTCTGAATAAATTTGAAAAAAATATTGTCTTCGTCCTACGCGTGGTGCATGGTGCATGGAAGATTTCAACCCGGGAGAAGAATTAATTTTATATGTTAACAAGCGAAGTTGCTACCAGGGACGACAGAAGGCTTTTTCGTCTCGCAGCCACAAAATTCATGTAAACGCTTTGCTCCCGTGCCAGAACAGTACTGACTGCAATTCATTTCACTGAAGTGCGAGAGTAAAGCGTTTATATGAATTTTGTAATACATTTAGTCGCGGTCTGAAATTTCTTCCTGGTGCTGGAGACAAGGATGAAATCATCCCGGGACGAAGAATGGAACCCGAATGTAAACAATATAATTTTAACCACGCGCGCGCGCAAGGCCATGAGCATGCGCAACACTGGAACTTGTAGTGTTTCGCATGCACTAGAAGTGGGCGTCCTGTGGTAAGACCACAAACGGACCAGTAACCCCACCCCTCACAGGATTTTTAGTTACTTTTCGTTGAGTTTATGATGAGTTAGTTGAAATTTTAGACTTTGTAGTTGATCGTATTTCAAGTGAAATATTGTAAAACCGACACGAACTTGACCAAATAATACACTTATGTTTCACATCATGATGTTTTTTTTTGCACAAAACTAAGCGGTAAAAACTTTTTTATATAATCTTACAGTTTTTTGTAATATAGAGCTTCAGCAACTGACATAGTATGAATAAAATTGGTACTAAAATATTTTTTAATTTGATTCTTTAGTGGAGAAGTTTTTAGTTCTTTGTCAAATAGAAGGCTAAGTATAGAACTTTCTTAAATGAGTTTTAAAAAGATTAACCGTGGAAAACGCGTTTTTATTGATTCTATGAGAAACTGGCCTTCATCAAAGATGATATGGCGTTGCCATAGTAACCTTGCGTGTGACCATTTTATTTCAAATGTTTCCGTAACTTATGATCTTTCATATAATTGTCTCAGTGAGTGTCAAAGGAAAAAAAAATTAACTATAAAATGTTTTGCTATTTGTGTAAAGGCTCTGATCTTAAAACTACGTTGAGCCTCCTTAACCAGACTTTGCATTTAATTTAATCAGTAGGATTGATGTTTCTTCGAAGATCTTGTTTGCCAAGACGTCTTCTCAATTCATCACTCTTAGATTACATGCCATCAGAAATCTTCACTGCTATTCTAAATTTGAGAGCATAAAAATCGTCAGAAGTGCTGAAAAATGTTCAGACAGAGGGAGAGGGGGGAAAGGATAATTGAAACGATATAACTGATACATCTAATTTTAGGACAATCATCAATATCTAGAACAAAGTGCTAGTTGTTAAAATAGATGCCTCTTCCCTTCCTTCCCTAGCTCCTTCCTTTCTTCGATTCGTTCTTTCGTTCCTTCGTTCGTTCGTTCCTTCCTTCTTTCCTGCCTGCCTCCCTGCCATCCATCCATCCATCCATTCATCCATCCATCCATCCATCCATCCTTCCTTCCTTCCTTCCGTTTTTCCTTCTGTTCCTTCCGTTTTTCCTTTCTTCGTTCCTTCGTTCCTTCAACACATCATATCACCACACGAACACTAATATGTTAGACTTTCGAATAATACCTGCACATGTTTGTCCATTCCAATAAAAACCAACCGAGCAATAACACGAATATGAACCTGAAGTATTGACGCACAAGGTACAGTCGGGGGGATTTGAACTCATACACTCATTGATATCTAGGAAATGAAAGAAAAGAAATCTTTTATCCATGATTTTTCATAATTTTTCAATTTAATTCTTAAATTAATAAATAAATAATCTTAAATAAATAAAGTCTTCAATCATTTAGTTTTTTTATCTATTCCTTTTCAACCTGGCTTTTTTCATTCATTCATTCATTCATTCATTCATTCATTCATTCATTCATTCATTCATTCATTCATTCATTCATTCATTTATTCTTTCAATCACCCGATCCAACCCTCCAATGTTTTCAGACCGTCTTGAGGGAAAACTATGTTTTTGACGATATTGGTGATAACACAGATTGAGATGTCACTGAATAAACACTTTATCCATTCTTTGAAATCATCCATCCACCCATTTTTTCATTCATTCATTCATTCATCCATTTATTATGTCACTCATTCCTTCTTTCCTTCCTTCCTTCATGCTCTTCATTTCTTAGAAATTAGGGCCAAATTATATATGAAAGCAATTCAAAGAGCCATAATTTTTATTCGATCAAGTAACATGTTAGTGTTCTTGCTAATGTTTTTCTTTAGTTGTAAGTTTGCTTACCAGTACAAGTTCTCCCGTCCCCTGTAAAACCAACATTACAAGTGCACGTATGAGATCCAGCTGTGTTCGCACAGGTTGCATACTGGGAACAGCCGTGATTTTCACATTCGTTAACGTCTTGAAGCAAATAGATGAAAATGAACAACGGAAAAATTAAAATTGAGAAATAGAAAACCAAGCAGCGTGCTGCTTTAAATTTCGCGCGGGAATTGAAAAAAACAACCTCGATCTTAACTCAACCGCTGACCGCTGCTGAGTTTTCTAATTGATAGCTGTAAGGCACGTACAAACGTTGTACCACGTTGTATAGAACGTAGCAACAGTAAAACCGCCCGCTATCAATCTAGAACTTCCAAGGGAAGCTAGAAATTAAACTTTATACACATATCCCACAAAAACGTCATTAGGATGAAACGCAAATGGCAAATGGCTTTTTCAAGACCATTTAAAGAACTAAATTCTTCATAAATGAACAAAAATATTGCACGCGTGGCCCACCCAATTAATTAAGAAGGCTCAGTAGAATTTTCTTGAGCGCGCGCCTTCAATGACCTATAAACCTGGCACAGGTCGCACGTATTTCTAGATTCGGTATTCGTTCTTGCAATAACCGTTCGATATTTTCTTCAAATAAGTATGAAGTAAGTGAAATATGAAAATAAGTTTACCTTTGCATAACTTTTTCACTGGATCGTAAACAAAACCCGATGCACACTGGCATTGATATGAGCCAATAGAATTTACACATTGGACATTAGAACATGGGCTTGATGCACACTCATCGATATCTATAAGACATAAACGTACATTTTAATGGTTTACATATACGTGGAAGAAAAAGTAGATGACCTAATAAACCCCCAATTCGAATTATTCCGCTCCTCCCCCTACAAGGTCAAATTATCCCCCGTTCATATATAAGGTTATTTTTAGATACGCCCCCCCCCCCCCCACCCCGTCTGTCAAGGAGTGGGTTCTTCTAATGAGACTCCCTGCTCGAATAGGCACCCACCCTTTTCCTCAATCTGTGGAATATCTGGATGTAATCTTTCACCTATTCGATAAGAAACAGTTTTTTTAAGATTTGTTACTTGTTGGGTTACCTGTGCATGTTGTACCATTGCCCACAAATCCATTATTGCAGCGACAGCTGTGTGCTCCAATAGAATTAATACACGTTGCATACGTAGAGCACCCGTGAATTTCCTCTAAGCACTCGTCGACGTCTTGAATGATCAAGATGAAAATGAATTGAAACATTAAGAGAAAATATCTAAAGAAGTGCATCCAAACATACCCTGCTTGGAAGACGTTTCCTTGAATTAGGGATAATTAAGTTCTTGTGTTTGACACCAAATGTATCACTGTACTAATGTATTGTGCATGCTATGTATCATGTTATATATTATGTTACTATGCATTCGTTATTGATGAATTGGTTGCCAAGTACTTAGTATGAGAAGGGAAGGAAAACTCTGCGGCGAGCGAGTATTCGTTCGATCCCGCCCATGACTAAACAAAAACGGGTTAAATTAAAACCTGTCAATGTCATTTTACGCGGTTACAATCGCTTCATATCGCGCTTACTGATATACTGATTTTTACGGTGCACGAGGTGATCGAAATGCCGCTAAATTCAAAGACTAGTGATCTTAATTTCTTCTCCAGTCATTTGAGATTTGTAGAGACACAGCTGATGTTTTATCATTACAACAAGCAACGTGAATTATTTCTGTAATGAGAAGTATTGTATTGTAGATATCATGGTATTACCTTCACAATTCCTACTTGTCCCGTTGTACCTGAAACCTGGCTGACATGCGCAGCGATATGAACCAATCGTATTTATACACGACGTGGAGCAAAGGGTTGAATTTGCTGCACACTCGTCAATATCTAAATCAGACAAAAAAAAAATATTTTTTTGTGTGTCTCCACTCATTAAAATATGTTAAACGGGGTAATGAGGTACCTTCGTCATCTCAGAAATGTATACATATGTTTACATTCTTTCTGTTCATATCCGTTCCGTTCCGTTCCTTGCTAACTACCTGCCAACCTGCCTGCCTACTTTGTCTCAATTGGTATCTACTCTCCTCTTACGGACACTCCCCTATAACAGCAGGTCTCAATGCCCGATAGCTGGAATCTCCTTAGATTTTCTTGTAAATAGAACCTGTATTACACGAACGCCTCTAAACCAGCTGAAAATCAGTTTAAATTTATTCGGCCCTTTGGTATCCAACTCAAACAGATTTCAGTTCACTGCGTTTTTACCTATGCAGTTAAATCCGTTGCCTTGGTAGCCATTATGGCAGCTGCAGTGAAAAGAACCAACGGTGTTTAAACAGTCTGCATTTAGTGAGCAGTTGGTTGCTTGATCTGATTCACACTCTTTTACATCTAAAGAAGAATAACAAATCTGTCTTGTAATAAACGACCTCAGTAACAATGACACCTCTATAATACCGATAACCCTTTCAAATATATTACTTAACAAATAGATTCCCTTTTTCCGTTCGTCTATACTCTAATAGATTAATGCACATATGACGTCAAAATGTGGTGAGAACGAAAAAGAACGTGGCGTGACTGTTTGTCTCACCACATTTTGACGTCTACTGTGTATTAATCTATTAGAGTACAGACCCACGGAAACTGAAGGAATCATATTGTTTTATATAATATTCAACCAATCAGACCGCACGTAAGATCAATGACGTCATCTGTGCGTGTGTACTGTAATCATACACGGTTCTCGACAAATCGGTGCGCGCGTAATATACTAATTATTTCATAAATACCTATTTCGCATAGCTCTCCTTCCAAACCTTGTTTACATATGCATTTGAAATATTTGCTGCTAAAACCAGGCTTACATATGCCGTTGTTTTGACAAGGGTTACTGTGACAAGGATTCTATAGAGAGATAAAAATATTGAGACAGCGTCAATGGGATTTGAACTGAGGTAAAGTAACCGTTTTTGAGTAATGTGAAATCCGCGCGCATGTCCCTGTATTGTGATATATACACAATGGGAGACTTAGAACACAAGAAATAAAGCAAGCTTAATAGGAACAGGAGTCGTAGCAGAGTGTTTTTCTTGCTTTTCGCCGAGCGCGCACTGTACATCTTCAGCTGCTTATGAAATATTATGAATGTGAGCTACGTCTCTGTCATCTGATATAAACGCAGTAGCTAGGCCAGTCAGCGCGCTTGTACGTTATATCTCAAATATTCTATAAAACGTTTGAAATGATTTAGCTATTTCAAGTAAGAAAAGAGCCCAATTCATTGAGTTTTTACTTATCAAAGCGCGCATAGTATTGCAGCCATGATAAAACAAACAGAGGTATGTGGACGTGAAAGCATTTAGCTTTTGAAGTTCTCAGTTATAGTCATCTCTAAATTAGTCATCTCTAAATCTCCTTCGCAGTCCTCTTAAGGCTCGTCACACAATGGTCCCTCGCGTGGGAACGTTGCGTGACGATCCTTAAAAGGGCTACGAAAGAGACTTAGTCATCCTTCACGTCCCTCATTTACTCCCAGGCACTTTCAATTTGCAAGGCACCTGGATGGTTAAACAGTCGTTCATTTGATTAAAAATTATTTGGTAAATTACTAGACCTACTCTTGATCCTCTGTAGTAATATCCTGTCTTATTTTGATAGTCGTGTGGATATTGATATCGATCAGCGTTGTTCAGTTCACACAGTAGTAATCCAGGTGTTGATGAAGGACCAAGGTTGTACGAGATGCAGTCGTGGTTCATATAGCACTCAATTCTACATTGTTGTTCAATATGGACTATGGTATTAGCAATGATGTGGTTTACAAGTGTCCCATTGAGATGTTCTTTTGGTTCGAAGTACATCATACGTCCGTCTAGTGCTGATGATATGAAATAAATAGATGTTCATCATAGCGTTCACTCGGGCTATGAGGAAGCCCCAAGCTTTGTTAGATGTAGACCCGGTCTGCCTCAGGTTCCCAAGTAAAAGCCTTATATTGATTTTGACCTTATATAGGACATACGAGATCCTCTAGGGTCGTTCTTTTAATCGAGTAAACGAGATTTTAACACCCCAAAAATAAACACACCGAAAATACCGACAGCTAGAAGAACACATCAAGCAGGTACGCTTGACGTCATCATTGATTTCGACTACAACACAGGAAACCCAAAGCATTTTCGTGGATAATATAATCTCTTTTTTATCGGCGTTAATATTCATGCCTTAATTACATAATATAAGTTACGATGCACTTACCATCATCTTACAGTTCTTTTAAATATGCATGAATTGGAAAAATCCTCAAATCAAACACTGATATCTCCATAAAAAAGTGTCGTTCGCACGGCCATGAAGTCTATTCCATATCTGGGCAGGCATTACCTTATTTGGAAGCCACGTAGATTTGTTTTTGTTGATTTTCCTACAATTTGGTGACTCAAACTGTTAAATTCTATCAAAACTTGCAGATATTGTAGTGATGAAAAACATCACATTGTCCACCATCTTGAAATTAGCTTAGAAACCTAGCTTTTCGGTAAACAGGAAACCCAATAGTAAAAACACAGGTAGACCGCACGAACGACACAATGTGTTTGATATGGACACGGTAAATTAGAGCTAGGATACATCCGTTTACTTAATTCTTGGGGTTAGAAAATACGATTCGGATTCAGGCTAATGTGAACCAAAAAATACAATTGCAAAAAATTGAAAGTTTCCTAGTTACGCTAAGTAAAATTCATAAATGAAAAAACATAACAAAACAAGTGTCACGAAAGCACAAGCTAGAAGTTGTAGTACTGATCTACTGGCTCTAAGTCTATTCAAAACGAGTTTCCTAGTTGCAAGACTTAATTATATTTCAAGTATATAATTCAGTGAGTAAATGTCGAAACCAATACAGATCATGGCAAGCTTTACATTAGTTTTGTAAATCCCCGAATGCGTCATTCAATTATCTCCCACTGAGTATTTCATTAAACAATTTGTAACTTCAAATTTACAACTAAATTTAGCAACATCAGAACGAATAATCTTAATCTCATTCGCTTTTAACAAGTTTTTTATCACAAATTCATATTAACGTTTCGATTCAAATTAAATTGATTCTATTATAAAATAATTTGTCCAGACGCAAGGTTCACTCATCCCTTTCATGAATCATCTTTTATTATGAATCCCTTGAGTACTAAGATTTGCTTTGTTACTTCTTCTACTAAGATTCAAAGATGTCATTAACCCCTTACACAACTATACATGCCCTTCGGACAACTATCCACTAATTTATAGTCCAAATTAATATGAAGCTATCAGTTTCATGATCACCTTTTACCGCGGTTTACCGTGATTGTATTCCTGGTATCGAAGGAATAGATTATGTAATTTGAATCTTTACTAGAAAAAGTGTTTTTTTTCTCGCTATTCGCCTTAAATGGGATTGGAGAATGCCCGAATGAGGATTTTAGACCCAAACTATAGTTAAGTTAAATATAATTCTATTGTCAATAGCCCTCACACACAAAAGATGATACTTTAACTTACTTATTTGAGATGCTGTTCTATTATGAGAGAACATCAGAAACGAAAACAGCAAACAGAAATTCTTCCACTCTTTCATTTTGTAGTGTTTCTCCCTCACTTGGCAGCGAAAAATGTTTCCTCTCCCAGCTAATTAGTTCGGGAACAATAATTGTATCGTGCATGCCTGTATCGTATTTGTATACTTGTTTAATTGCATCGTAGTATTGTTATCATGCACTTTGCATGGGTTTTAAGACATACGTTGTATTCCTTGGCAACAAATTCATTAAACTTCAGTTTGAAATGAGAACAAAAACCTGCAGTTATAAAAAATTCAGTAGAAAGTCAAAGTCAAACGAATTTTCTTGGCTGTAATTAGCCGTATAATATATTGATCACTGGGTAGTAACGGAGAAGGAGAAGGAGAAGGAGAAGGAGAAGGAGAAGGAGAAGGAGAAGGAGAAGGAGAAGGAGAAGGAGAAGGAGAAGGAGAAGAAAGCATGATATTGTTGGTCATGTACCAAGTGAGAACTGGTGTGAGGGAAAAAATCACAGCTGTGGGGTTAAACTCTTTGCGGTACGTTTCAGCTCAATAGAACATTATTTTCCATTATATTGTGTCATTGTGTTGCAAACCATATGACTTGTTTTCTTTCTTTCTCTTTCTTTTTCTCTTTTCTTTCTTTTCATGGGAAAAAGAACTAGCATTATAAATTGCCCTTACCAAAGTAATTTATTTAATTTCATTTATTTTCAGAAATAAAGTTTCTGTAAATTTATCTTTTTAATAAAAAAATTAGTCAAATAAATACATTTCCATTTTGTTTTGCTAACATCATGAATTCGTAATGAATCAAGAAGAAAACTCACGCCAAGTTTAAAATACTACAACCTTGACAAGTTGTTTTGATCTTTGACAAGTCACGAAAGGACAAATGCACTGCGCCAAACAACTTCGGTTTAAAATGTGAGAAACGAAATTCTGAAGTTTTATGTTCAACCTCGTATACGTAAACCTTCTTGATATATCATATGTTTTCTGAGGCCAACCCCCCCAAGCTTATCAGTTGGAAGCTCATCGGAAGTTGTCTGATTCATTTAAACGTGTACACAAAACACGACAACATCGTTCATCGCTTTTCTTTAGTATTGATTTGATGTGATGTTATTGGCGACTTGGACAATATATACGCTGTCAGGATCAGCGACATTTTAAACAAATAATACTTTTTTTTATAGAAAACCAAGTACTTTTGCATATTTATATTTATATATTTTGTTTGTGTCACGTGACTCTAAACAAGGCACTGCTTGATGAAGCAATGATAATAAATATGCTTCTCAATGTCAGACTCGTTTTTGCGTAATGTATAGCTCATGGAAAGGCAAGAAATCTTTTATATTAATGGACCAGTGAGTGTGTGAATGAATAAAAGAAATGCTTTAAGGCCAATTTAATTACACGATACAATTTTTGCTTACAACTTGTCGCATGCAACAAACCTACATCTTGCTTACAACTGTTGTAATGTTTTAAAACATGTTTTAAAATCCTACAACCTTTTGTTTCTTGTCGCACGCAACAGTTGTAAGCAAGTTGTAGGGTTGCTGCATGCGACAAGTTGTAAGCAAAAATTGTATCGTGTAAATTACCTTTAGATTCCTACGGGATCTTGTTTCACAACGTTTTTTACGGGCAATAGCAGCAATAAATTACTGGTCATTTATTGAAAATATAAAGGAGCAGTAGTCGTGTTAATTGAATGAAGGACAGACTCTAACAAATGAGGAATGTTTCGATCGTTGAAGCTTATCCAAGATGGCTGCCGTGACGTCATATGCAGCCCGGCAATTTTTCTTGTTTAACACGTGAAACTTCTTCAATTGTATTGCTGGGCTTCAATCATTCCCTTGAGAATCAAAATGTAAAAGAGCAGTAGTCATGTTGAATGAATGAACAAGTGATAATAGTGAGAAATCTTTTGTTGATGTTGAACCAAGATGGCTGCCGTGACGTCATGATTTGAAACCCAGCATGCAATTAAATGGATATCCTTTTTGAGAACGACAGGTTCTATCTACAATGCCGGACAAAAAGGTTAAGACAAAGCGAAAAAATTGTTGCTTCTTGAGCAAACCCATCACTTTCAATTAATTGTTCTCCCCTCTCCCCCTCTCACCCAATGTTGAGGTAGGTGCACAATGTCTTCCATAGAATGGGCTATCGTCTGGTACAACATTGACCCGGGGGGAGAGGGATTCAATAAATAACTTGTAAGCAAGAGGCGACCTAATCAAGTAGCAGCTGAAAGTATGGATTTCATAACTTTCTCAAGGATTTTTGTCCTTGATTGTAGGTAAGTTTTACTAACTAGCTAAACGTTTTGAGGCTGTCTCCATTTATAACATGCGCATACACTTGTTAGATTTATTTAATCTTATGTAGTGTAAAAGAACGAGAGGGCGCGCTAGCTATATCAGTGTATAAAGATCCGAGGCAAAGGTGAGGATCTTTAGCAACCCGATATAACGCGCCCTCTCGTTCTATATATTACTTATCAAAAGTCTAGTTGTGAAATACCAACTTTAACCAGAACAGTTTCCCAAGCTAGATTATATTTTTGGCTTTGAAAATCCAAGTTAAAGTTGATATAAATTCAAATAATCAAACAGCTGGTACGATTTTGTTCTCACCATATTTTGATGTTATCTCTGCATTTATTAGAGTACAGACGCACAAAAAATAGAAGGAATTTATCTTTCTAATATATTTATACTTCCCTTTGGAAAATCTCTTCCTCAAAGATTCCTCACAGAGATTTCCTTGCACTCGAAGGCTCATTATCACTCGACAAACATCTAGCTTGCTGCGCAGTCTGACAACTTAGGTGGTTGCGCATATTAATGAGTTAGAAATACATTTCACCATGATACCAAAAATAGCGGAATCAAAGAATGTTCATGATGGGGTACGGGAATTATTTCTCTTATTCATTTTCTCTTGATTAGAAGCATTATTTCAACAAACCACCTCAACAGAATGAGATGCAGAAACAATTAATCTACACAAGCTGTATACAAAATAGCTTTCATAAGTGGCAGAGACCTTTCTGGGTTAAAGTTTCCTCGAGGATTGACAAAGTTAAATAATGAGTGAATAAATGGCCAAAGCGACCAATCTTTTGGATGATTTCTTAGATATCTTCGTCTTTTTGTTTTAGAATTTTTACACAATAACTGTTTTTAGCATTAATATGATCAAGTTCCATTTAGGAGCCACTATTCTAAGTGTATATCTATTTAGTTCTAAAAATTATAGCATTTTTTTACAGTATTCTCCACTGAAATTCACGAGACACACACATTGAAATAGTTCAGTACCATATCCAATCTTGCACATAGCGCCATTCAAACAAGGGTTGGTATTACACATGTTCTGAGAAAATAACGAAGAATTTCACATTGATGCATGAAAATAGCAAAGCTGGTGTATAAAGACAAACCTACCCACCTTCACTCCCATCTAACCTACAATCAACCAACAACCAGTTTGAAAAGACACAGAAAAAATTATTATTTAAACAAAATCCAACCAATTCTGTACTAGCTGATGATAAAATCTACCTTTATTTATTTCTTGCAGTATTCTCCATTGAAATTAACAGGACACACACATCGAAATGGTTCAGTACCATATCCAATTTTGCACGTAGCGCCATTCAAACAAGGGTTGGTATTGCACACGTTCTGAGACAATAACAAAGAAATTCACATTGATACATGAAAATAGCAAGCTGGTGCATGTATAAAGACAAACCTACCCACCTTCACTCCCACCTATCGTACAACTAACCAACCACCTTCCCACTCAACAAATCACCATGCATCTCACCAACCGGTCAAACAAACAAAATCTAAAATTACTTGAAAATGATAATATTAATACCTTGCTTCCTGTGTAGTTATATCCTGGTTTATCTTGGAAATCTTGTGGATCTTGATAGCGATCAGATCTGTTCAGTTCGCATAACAGCATTCCTGGTGTTGTTGAAGGACCAAGGTTGTACGAGACGCAGTCCAAATTCATGTAGCACTGGATACGACATTGGGACTCACTGCTGACCAAATGTTCGTCGATTGAGTGATTGAACATCATTTTGTCTTTTGCTTTTAAATGAGTTTGAAAGAAGATGTGTCGACAAACTAGAAGTTCAGAAAAACAAAGCAGAACTCGGATGATATAGCGACACCAAAATGACATGCAAAAGTGACATGCAAAAATGCGGGTGTCCGAACTAAGTGGGCTCTCAAAATATACCTCACCGATGCATGATTCAATTTACCGTTTATTTATTATTGTATTCATTCAGATTTGTCTCGGCATCTAACTATTCAGTTTTCTTCATTGATTCTGCTAGCCTTCTGTCTTGTCTACGCTACTAGTCATATAGTAATCCATCTATTCATTCATCAATCTGTGAGAATATTCTTTCACAGCTAGTGTTCTATTTGTCAATTTTATCATTCATCTGTCCATTCAATTTTCATTTCTCCTTCCCAGTATGGATCTCAATGGGGTTAACCGTCAACCGTCACACGGCTTAAATTTTACTTCGTCAAGCGTCAAATCAAAGGTATTTTTACCGTCAAAGCCGGAAAACTCATTGTGGAGTATTAGTACTTCCAAATATGCGTATTTTCAAAGACATTATAACTTTTTAAGTCGGTTATTTCTATCCATCCACTCATTCCTTCCTTTCTTTATTGATGCATTTGACAACCTGTTTTCCTTCTCTTATGTTATCTTTCTTCATATATATAGAGGTAATTCTTATATATAATTTAGTCTTACTTTTGATCTTATACACATCATTGGCCAAGCCTCCTCCAAGCCCATTCGCACAATTTGTAGCTGGACCATATTTGTCGTATGTTTCTTCTGCATTGGGACTACTGTAGCACTCGTTTTGGTTCTGGATTCCAAATATGATGTATCCTTTCTTCTTTGTGGCCTCTAAACATTTCTGTATTTTTTGTAAACGCGTACCTAATGAATAAATTCCGAGTCGTCTTGGCATTGTTCTATTCCACTTATCTTTAAAGCAACCAATATGTTCAAAATCTGCAACAAATTTGTTCGTCATATTTCATTAGGTTTGACTGAATCAAATAAGTCTGCGCGTTTCGAATTCTGTATGTCTTGCACTAGTTAGTGATACAAATAAATGTAAATAGAATATAGTTTAGGTAGTGTATGTTCTATTCGTTTTATCTTTTAAGTATCCAGTGTGCTCAAAATCTGAAATAAAATTTGTGATGCACCGAATTAGTTTTAGATCCATATAATTCTAGAATTAAAATTGTTATGGTTTAATTGGCCAAAGTGTGTGGAAATTACAGAATAATGAAATTATTGTGTTGCATATTCACTCTCATATTTTAGTACAATTGTGTTAGTAATATCATCTCATAGCTAAATAAAATCCAAGCTTAAGAATATATATTGGAAACTGAGAAAGGCACTCAAAAATTCCATGCATTTTACCCGAAAGACAGTTCAATTGACTTGACAACTTTATTTACTAGCTTACCTCCGGCGCTCCAAATTGTTTCCAGAAGAAAACAAAACAGGAGTGAGAAACTTTTCTCACTCAGAAACTTCATCGTTGTGAGACAGACCAACTCTGAACTCAAAAAAACTTGTAGTCACTTAAATTTATTTTATGAGGTCACCTTTTTATTATGACATGGAGTTGTCCTTGTTGGTCGGGATAATTCTTTCAATTTGTTTTTCCCCCTGAGGACACCAAAACAAATCAGTAATCGGGGCGACAAGGGACAACTCGCCTTGTAAACAGACAAACAGCACAAAGACAAGAAGCTACACGAAGCAGCAGGTCATTTATTGTTCTCCGCTCAGCAAGATTTAGAATTTTCAAGTAGCCAAGGAATTCATTTGAAATCAATAAGACTGTCACTGAGTTATGAAAGATTTTGGTGTTTGATTGGCTAAAAAGATTATTCCTCTCCACGCGAAGAACCGTCAGTTCGAAAGTACCTTCATCATTAATCAGTAATGCATGGTGACATTTCATGCACGGATTTTCAAAAATCTTTTTTAGTCGCTTCATTTGTTATGCGCGATTATTAATACTGTAGTCATGGCATCGTTTCAATGTCAAGAGAAGTAAAAATGGCTTTTGAATGTATATGATAAGGAGTGTGTACATTTTAAAAGGATGGGGACGGTGGAGAACCCCACTATACAAATTTATTATTGAATTTTCATATACTGTACAAATTCTGATTTTCTGATTGGTCAGTTTGCTGTTACCACGTGACGCGTGGTTATGACGTGACAACACGTCACTATGTAATAATACCCGTGCTGATATAGACTAACAATGAACGGCGACAGCACAGTGAGAAAGAAAAAACGTTCCTGGTGATAAATTTGAGGATTTTTCGAAAAAGAGAAGATTAACAAGCATATTTAAAAAGAAGACTGCTTGGCGTGCCTGTTTTTAAGGTAAACAGTAATTGAAGTTTTTGGAGTAAGCTTAGGCCTAGGGCAAACGTCGAATCTAAGTCGCGTCGAATACATTTAAAATAGGTGCGACAAAGAGTCGACTTCATTCCAGCGTGGTAGCAAACGTCGCATCTGTGTCGAACCGCTGTCGCATTATCCGACTTGGCAAGTCGAACCCATGCTAGAGTTGAATCAATTAATTTGAGTCGAATTTAATTGCAGCAAACGTCGCACCATTCATGCGCCTATTTCAAAATAAATAGGTTCGACGAATTAAATTCGACTAAGATTCGACGTTTGCCCTGGGCCTTACTGAGATCAACATATTTCAACGGCTTGAGAACAGTCAGTTTGCCGGCTTTCCAAATTCATCTTAAGGTAGTTCCAGACCCTTGCTACTGCGCATTTCCCGCGCGCATTCGAGCGCGCGCACTTTTATTAGAGAGCATTGGTATTACCGTGGGGAGTCTGGGCACTAGTAAGCGAGCGATTGAAAACGTAGAAACTCAAACTTTAGTAGAGAAAAATTATATTTTGTCATCCAAATATTAGACTGCGAGCAGTCCTCCTTTTCCCTCCAGAATCCCAAAATACGAGTACAATCCGATCGGAAACACGGACGAGCGAGGAATGGGGGAGAGAGGGGGAGGGGAGGCGGGGAGAGGAAAAGGAGGGACTGCAGACAATCTACTAAGGTTTGAATTACCCGTTGCCGACACAACGGAAAATTCCCATTGGTCAGAATTTGTGATCACTCATCGGCTTGTCAGTTGACTGTCATCAACTTCGACGATTAACTCCAAGCTAACTCCAGAGATCAACGTGAGTTAGTTGTTATGGCGGACGAGTTGATAGAAGCGTGTTTGAAAGATTTTAAAAACGCAAACACGGGAAGAAAGCCCATCTCCTTCATCAGCAGAGTATCCGAGGTCTCGTAAGAGAAAAACAAGAGGGCGACTAGAAACATGACACCAGAGCGTCCTGGAATATTGAAGATATTCTCCGTTGATACGTAGTTTTCACGGCCAAAATCACCGTAATAATTTTTAAATGAACAGCCACAAACTCTACAAAAATCACTTTCCGATGGAGGTTTAGGTTTCCGACCTCTTTTCCCGGTGACTTTCTTCTTTGGCGTCTCCATTGAAAGTGATAGAATAATATTTAAACCGCGGTATAAACTTAAGGTAAAGCTCGGGAGATGACCTTTAGCATCATTGGAATGCCCAGCGCTGCAGCTCGAATTTAATTGGATAGCTTTGATTGGATTAATTTTTTGTAGTTGTTAATGACGACTCGATGATAACTCTTGACAGGTGTGAAAAAAGGGCGGTAATTCAAACCTTAGTAGATTGTCTGCAGTCCCTCCTTTTCCTCTCCCCGCCTCCCCTCCCCCTCTCTCCCCCATTCCTCGCTCGTCCGTGTTTCCGATCGGACTCGTATTTTGGGATTCTGGAGGGAAAAGGAGGACTGCTCGCAGCCTATCCAAATATCGGAAAAACTTTAACCAAGAAATCTTGTACACTATGTAATGTAGGTATTTAACCTGAAACTTTTAAATTTAGTTAATCTTATCCATCGAAAAAGCCGGCGAGAAAATCGCTAAAATGGGTGATATTTGGTGTTCGTTTTCGGTGTGTTTTCTCTTTTGTGCTTTTCTAACTCTTGAAATAATACGGTGACCCCCTGGTTTTTTCTTTGAATTCAAGAGAGTACTTATCATTTTTTTGATTTAAAAAATAAAAATACAACTTCATTGATTGGATTGTCGTAAATTTTCCACATTGTTACAGTCCGTACACGATTTCGGAGCGCGTAATTGGGTAGGAATTTGATTCTAAAATGCCCTTTTAATCATGTTTGCAACTCATCAAACAATACATACGATTACAACTGCTAGATATACCTCACATCTCTCTTTTGAGACGGTCAAGTCGTTTCTCGGAAAAATTTTGTTCGCATTCTTCAGACCATATGGATTACGTACATTTTGCAAAAAATCGCGGAAAATCCTTGAAAATACCACCTTTTACGACATTGTATAGCTCAGAAACCAATACGGTGACCCCCTCTTTTTTTCTCGGTTTTTGAATTGCCAAACAATTATCTTTAAATGACGGGATTTTAAAGGAAATTCATTGATGAAATCTAAGACTCCGGAACTACCTTAATATTTACTGTTTTTTAGACTGGTTATCAAAAACCTATCTCATAAAAAGTTTAGAAAGTCTGTCGCCACAAGTTCTCTCAGATGGGGTAAAGAAATTTTATCAGGGAATCGAAGAAAACGCCAAACGAGTACTTCAGCCTTCGGCTCATCGACAGACGACAACTACTTCTTCCTGGCTTTTTGTACCAGAGTTCAGCAGCGTTTCAACTGTAAGTCGCCAGTTTAAACCTATATCCAAAACTCCAGCGCTAATTTTCTAGACCTTTCACTTACTGAGTTCTAGGACTCAGTCCTGAATCACTTTTAACGATCCAAAATAAAGTAGTTCTTTGTTTATATGGACGATTTCAATTTTACCGAGCAAGTTGTAAACATGGATTCTGAGAACTGTTTATTATCTTTTAACAGTCTAAAGTTCTTGTATCATGCACGGTAATTTTCCAGTAGCTTTCTTTTGAAAAGTTTATTTTGTATTGTTAAGATTACCAAATGCTATTAAACTAATTTTGAATTACTATTTTGAGCGACTTGAGTTATTTCTAGTGATCTTTGATGTCGCACTGACAGTGTTAGCCTGCTTCTGCAGTGTATTAAAATAGAACAATAAAAAGGTTAACACACTTTGCTCGTGAATTATTGGGATTTACCTTCACTCGTTCACTAACAATGAACTCGAAATTTTCTCATCAGTACTTGAAATTTCTCGTTCATTGTTAGCAAACTCGTGAAGGTAAATCCCGATAATTCACTCTAAATATACTTTAGTTGCAGCTTTCCCTAGAACTAGTTAGTGTAGAAATTATCCTACCTAGCTAGTTACATACTCAGGCCACAAACGAACTGACTCCTAATGAATTTTGGGTTCTGTAACGCTATAACGTTTATTGGGCGTTTTTATAACGTTTATTGCTATAAAATTTATTGGACAGGGAGGCGCTTACTCGAAGAAATGTAGGACGGTCACGACACGATTACGGCAGGAATTTCGAATGATTTTGTAGACAACATGCCGGCGCTGATGACACGGCCACGGCACAGCATCGGTCCATTTCACACAGATACAAAATCCGCTCTAGCTTTACTCTCATGTTTCTTTGCTGTGTTCTAAGTACGTCAATCTGTCTCATAGAGTCCTTTTCGGGACGAGAAAATTGATGAATAATGTAATTGCCTTGTCTCTACCCTCTTTCTCTTGTAAATATAATAATATATTCATTCATTCACTAATGCCCCCCTGTTCAGTGCTTGCCATTACGTTGGCAGATCTATATTTGGATGCAGTTATAGGGGCTTTGAATGGGTAAATATTAAGGCTTTTGCAAAAAAATGCTTGAAAATCTACCGTATTTGGAGGGGATGTTGGGAGGAATACGTTGAGCATTCAAGAATATTTGTATAATATCAATGATATTCAGAGGGTAGTTCGATAAGAAGACGTCAGGGATTTCTAGTATTCAGGAATATTCGTAACATACGACTGAAATTCGGAGGGTGG
Organism: Telmatactis stephensoni; assembly: GCA_029948255.1. Lineage (NCBI taxonomy): Eukaryota > Metazoa > Cnidaria > Anthozoa > Actiniaria > Isophelliidae > Telmatactis > Telmatactis stephensoni. The sequence continues at coordinate 153,559 of JALIZF010001191.1, forward strand.
CTCGATAAGAAGACTTCAGGGATGTCTAGTATTCAAGAATATTCGTAACATACGACTGATATTCGTACGGTAGTTCGTTAGGAAGAATTTGAAAATGTCTAATATTCAAGAATATTCAAAGCATCAACGAAACGAATTCAATAGAATACAAGAGTATGCGTATTTTATACATCAGGTCAGTCAAGAGTATACGGGACGAAAATGGAAAAACTGGCTGGATTCGTACCGAGTGATTCTAGCATGACGTTGCATCACTCGGACTTGAATACCATGGAATTTTTCTGAATACTTAAAGTATGCATGTCCATATTCAAGCATATTCTTCTCGAATATTTGCCTTTTTGTACAGTGATTTCTTTAAATCTTGGAATTTATCTAATTAAATCATTGAGAGTAAAAAGACTCTACCAAGGCACAACATGCAAATATTAATTAAGTATAATTATTTAGCTAAAAGGAGAATGGCTCGATCAGTGTTGCATAAGTTAGCCCTAAAACTGTGTTAGTGCATTTGATCAAAAAAATCATTGACCACTTGACAACTGAGACGTCATAAACAACAGCTGTTTTGGGTTGTCCTTGCCCTGAAGAAAAAAAAAAAAAAAAAAAAAAATTACCCTATAATAAAACGTGCATGCATAATATAAAAATACTCGTAAAATCGTATCTAACAAACATCATCTTGATTGTATTCTATCTAAAGAGGACTTGTACAAATATACTTTAAAAAATTATAGAAGGATGGTTCTGGCTTTTGGAAATGAATAACACTCTAACTCCACGCTTTAATGATTTTGCACCTGGCCATGAGTATACTACATTATTTAATAAGCGAACATAGAAATAGCAAACATCTATCAAATCTTGCCTTTATTTCTTGCAGTATTCTCCATTGAAATTAACAGGACACACACATCGAAATGGTTCAGCACCATATCCAATCTTGCACGTAGCACCGTCTAAACAAGGGTTGGTATTGCACATGTTCTGTAGACAATGGTTACATTAGTGGGTAAAAATACAAAATAGATACAAAACAACACTAGAGGAGAAAAGCAAACTGGCAAATAAATGTTTTATTTCTTAAATGAATAAATGAATAAATGAATGAATAAATGAATCAATGAATGAGTTGTTGTCGGATGGATCGGAGGGATGGACGGAAAAGACATGTGAGAAGAAATACTTACCACTGTTCCCATGTAGCTATATTCTGGTTTATCTTGGTAATCTTGTGGATATTGATGTCGATCAGCGTTGTTCAGTTCACACAATAGTAATCCAGGTGTTGATGAAGGACCAAGGTTGTACGAGACGCAGTCGTTATTTACAAAGCACTGAATACGGCATTGCTCCTCGTCCATAACCAAATGTTTACCAAGTGAATGATTGGATAACATTTTGCCTTGCGCTTTTAAATGTTCTTTGAATAAGGCGTTTCGACAAACTAGAAATGGTAAAAGTGGCTCATTATAATTCAATGAGTATATGAATGAAACTTGTAACACCGAATAAGAAGATAGATAATTATAACTTACTCCGACGAAGGGCTAAAGTTCGAAAGTTCTCTCTCTTTTTATACGGTGTTACAAGTTTCCATTCATCCTCTATTTGCCCAGCCATTGACCCTTCAAAACATAGAAGCTGAGACCGAAATGATCATTAGGAAATCTGTTGATTAAATGATTTAACGAAGCGCGTGCATGTGGACATTTGAAAACATCGTCTGAGGCAGATTCTCGTTATTCCAAACAGTAAACGACTAAATGTAGCGAAGATAAAACATATGAAAATCCATACATTACTAGTGTATTCTGCAAGAGCCAATTCGTACTCAGCTTCTAGGTTCGATGATTTTGAGCTGGTTAATGTTTAAACACCTATTTCAAAAAGGGTTGTCGAACGAGGGGCCTCAAGCCCACGCGACTAGACCGAAAAGTAGTACGAGTATGGATATGGCAAAAGGTAAGCATAACACCTTCATGCTCTCGTGAAAACAGCTCGACGGAAGTGGAACTAGACGGAAGCCTCACTTGAATGCCAATAGAACTTTTTGGCATGCTAAATTTCTCCATTTTTAATTCTCTTTGGGAATACATTTCCTTGATTTAGTTTGAAATACAAGGCACGATGAAATGCTTACTCAAGCAATTAACTTCATCTCCCAAGAGAATCTGTTTTTGCTCTATGCTTCCGTCTTAGCGTTTGCTCACGTTGTTCTGGTTTTCAATTTCACGTCGACATAAGCGAGAGAAGCAGAAACGGAAGCATAAGAAAATGGAATCGTTCCATTCTTTCCGCGTCTGCTTCCGGCTCCGTTTTTCTCAACTTAAAACTGCCCCTGTTTGCGCTAAAATATTGACATGATTTTGATTTTGTGACCTGATAGCTTTGCTTTGCAGCGAGGATAACGTCGAAAGTCAAACTAAATGCACACGCAAACAGGAACAAAAAGCTAGGCTTTTGTGCATATTTGTATTCAGTCAGCAAACACAAAAACAATTTCGGTCCATTTCCTATTGACCACCGCCAACGTTTATTGACATAGAAGTATACCAAACCTACGAAAATTTGAACGACTCCATCTATTGGCTTGCTATGTTGGAATCATATGCATATCAACAGGAGGGAATTTTGCACTGCGCATGCACGCAGCCGCTGGTGCATAACAATGCGATCGCAGGCGACAGAGGTTATTAAAAATTTTTATACCCAAAAAGTGCTCAGTACGCAACAAAATTGGACAAAGCGAAGTCAGGCTCAAGTTATAAAAGTAATTTCCAGCCGGCAGTATTTTTGAACTGCGTCAACGAGCGAGGAAATGTGTATATGCTTTACGTTTAGAAAAACAATTGCCGGCTTTCGGAAAAGCAGAAAAACATTCTTCTACGCAAGTACTTTTTATGATTTTTCAAATTAATCAAAGGTGGAATCTGTGTATATTTTACAGAGAAATGAATTTGTAGGCAATGTTTTTCAGCGTGCTCAACAAAAGGGCTTTCAACTGGAAGTAGAGTAGAACTTTTGCATTAATTAGTTGCAAAATACAGCATTAAGTTTTTTGTTTTTGTAACATAAAACGTAACATTACTTAAAAACGCTGTTATTGTTGATTAGAATTATTGCAAGTTCAAGGTGGAGATACTATTTCGATTTTAAGTAAGAGCAAAAAAAGTTTCATCAGTTGTAAAGTAATTTATGTAAGAAAATAAAGACTACATAACCCAACATTGATTGAAAACTTGGTAAATATAAACCCGTTTTCTAAAATCTCTTTCTTCCTTTGAGATGAACAGCAGTACTGTCGAAGACAAATCAAAAGAATGGCAAACGAATCTTGATAAGCTCGTGGCTTGTCGTAAAAGGAAGAGGTGCTTTCTCTAGCTATATACTACATAACCCTCCCAGAAACAATGAAAATACAACTTGAAGACCATTTTTCATTCTGACATAAGCAGCATTTCTAAAATGAAGAGGGATACCTGGTAATAATAAACCAACACTGAAGGTAGAGATGGTATCTATTTTGAGCCGGAGTAATCGATGTCTGAATACTGAACATATAAGCGAAAGTTCTACATGGTTCTCGACTAGCAATGCTATTTGCGGGCTAGCATCCCGACTTGTTGCTGTATGTTTGAAATAAAGAAGTTTTGTTGTTGTTTTTGTTCTATCAAGGAGTTGTATAATAATTGTCGATTAGAGCTAATAGTTGCCAAGATATTCTAATATTAATAAACTCTTGCTAAGTGTATCGATATCTCCACGATGTAACTCAGGAACTGAATATTCGAGAGTGTTTCAGTTGCGTTGTATGGACATTGAAGGCATCCATGTCACTCCGTATTGTGTTTACTTCGGCAAGAAAAAAATTGATTACTAAAACTCATCTCTTATCTTATCATATTAGATGACGAGCATATAAATTCATCGTATCTTCTTTTACGATGCATGTTGGAGGGACGATAAATTAGGCAGAAAACATGAGATCAAAAAGATAAACATTGAAGCATTCTTGCTGCTCGATCTGGCTGTGTACTCGTGTTCCGCGAAGCATGTCCACACATGCGCATGCAACATTCCCTCCCGTTATATATATCGCTTAATTACTCTTACTTTTGATCTTATACATATCATTGGCATAGCCTCCTCCAAGCCCATTCGCACAATTTGTAGCTGGACCATATTTGTTGTATGTTTCTTCTGCATTGGGACCACTCCTGCACTCCCCTCCGTATTGTACTCCAAATATGATGTATCCTTTTTTCTTTGTGGCGTCTCGACATTTCTGTATTATTTGCAGTGGCGTAGGTGCTGAGAAACGTCCGAAGTTTCTTGGCATTGTTCTACTACCTGAATCTTTAAAGCATCCAATGTGCTCAAAGTCTGAAAGTAAATTTGTTCGCTATTTTATTAATAATGTTTGATCTTGCAAGAGCCCATAATAATAAGAAAGTATCATGGCCTGTCGGTTTGACTACGAATAGACTACGTGCAAACAGCCAACGAGACCGAAGACCGAATCGTAGTCCATGAGGTCAAGAGGTCTGAACTTTTTTTGTTATTTTGCTTCCTCATACCTCAGTGGACCTTTGTATAGTGGGAAAAAGCATTCTGTATTAATACCGGGCCATATCAACAACACAAAAATCAAGAAAAACTCGCTTTTCGCTACTATAGAGGTTTTAATTATCACAAATAGACTTCTAGTAGAGTAGCCAAAGCAGGATTCGTGACACATATGATATATTTACTGTATATATTATACATGCAATAGAAGTTTCAAAAGTTCCCACAGTTGTACGTCGAGACTTGAACGTCCCCTGTTGTGTTTCCAAGATAACATTCTTCAGTTCTATTCAGATTTGTATTAAGATAAGTGAAAACATTGAACATGCTTTCCATGTATAAATAATGATAGTAAAGAAAGAGCGAGCGAGGAAATTTAAAACGTAATGAAGCAATAAATTATATTAGACCCGTTTTTATGATTCACTTGACCGTTTTTCTCTGTCTTCTTTCTTATTAGTAAGGATCTTGATAGACATTCTTTCTTATTATTCACTTGCCTCAGTGATCCTTTTGGGAGATATATTTATTTGTTTTGAATCCTTTAATGAGGAAGAAACGAAATAATGGCGAACGTCGAACATAGAACGTGATTCTCCAAGAGGATGGTATTGGGAAAACATTAGGCAAGCGAGTAAGGTTGAGTTAACTAAAAACTGACATCTGTCGCCCAATTCTATTCGACGTGGCGTGCCGTCCGTTTTCAAGGTCACAGCTAAATTGATGTTAAGTTAACTTATTTGCTCGTAATCTTTTAAAATTGTTTTTTTTTTGCTAGATTTGAGTTATTCTACATACATTCTCCATAAGGTTGTCTAAATTCAAATAGTTTACGTATAAAGACCTGTGGTAAACACAAGAAAATAAGTTTATCTTTACAAACATTGCACTTTCTCATTGTATTTCTTTCCACAATGCGTCTACATTAGAGTCGATAATAAAATAATTGCACTAACGAATTATGTCTAGTCACATGACAGTTATTCAGTATTCAAGAGTATTAGAAATATGTTGATGGACAACGCTTTTCAGAGGGACTGTATCAATTTTTATTTCATATTTATTTAACATCCTCCATTAAAACCTTGCTTTGTTCAAACTACATTCCACTGAATGAAACGAATAGAAAACACGGAAAAAAATACATACCGAACACAAAGGTACCGTTATCTACTTACCTGTGATGCAGATAATTCTTTGAAAAGACACTGAAAGCACGAGTAAGAAACTTTCCCCTTTTAGTAATATTCTCATCTTGAGCAGAGCAGACTTGAATACTTTTCAAATCAATTTTCTGGTTTTAACACTGGGGAACCGGATCAAGAATATGACCTGTGGTAGCCTCCTCCGCAGGCAACTCTTTTGGGTTTCCTGTTTTTTTTTTTTTTTTTTTTTTTTTTCTGGCCGGGAAAGAATGGGCCCCACTCAAGAAGAGAAGGGGCTGCCAACTCCTCCCCCTTTTTCCTTCCTCCTCTCCCCCTCCCCCCTCGTTTTTCCTTCTCCTCCAGTCTTTCTCGTTCGTTTGTATTCCAAAGGAAACCCAAAACAGTTGACTGCGGAGGAGGCTAGACCTGTGGCAACCTCAATGAAACTCGATTACGTAAACGTACCGCGGTAACTTGATAGCGCCACGTACTAGTGTAACAAACAGTGTGTACCAATTAAGGTGAGTGTGTTACACTAGTACGTGGCGCTATCAAGTTACCGCGGTACGTTTCGTTGAGGTTACCACAGGAAACCCAAAGAGCTATAGTTCATTTTACTGGCTTGATAAATTAAAGGACTCCCAAGCGGGATTTTAAGCCTCAATTAAAACAATTAGTATGTTACGAAAGTCGCCTCTTTTCTATCCCATATTTTTGAGCTGTTTTCTTGGACAGGCTTTGAAAATGTCATTATTTGGAGCAAAACTGATCAAAATAACTCGAAGCAAATTACAGCTTAAATCGTTGCACCGCGACCTCCAACGTCGGTAAGATTTTATAATTCTGATCCGTCAATCATTCTTGGGGGCGGAGCTTTCATAAACTCGTCCGGGGTTTGGTTGATTTAAAATAAACTCCGGCCCCTAACTGATTGACGGATAAGAAAAATCCAAATATATATCAAAATTCTTAATTTGCTGGTCGCGATGCAACGATTTCGGCTGTAAAAGATCCCAGGCTTTAATTTCACTGAAATGTCCAATCATTTACATTTCAATCACAAACACCACCTAATGGGATGTTTATCAGACGAAGGTGAGTTGTCTCGTGATAGCTCTTTTGTTGTTGATGTCCCCAGGCAAAAGAAAACAAAAGCGTTATCCCGGCTTCCAGGGACAACTCGCCTTCTGATACAAACAGAGTTGGTCTAGCCTGCGCGTAGCAAACGTTTCTTTAGGAGGAAAGGGGGGGAGAGATAATTGGGTTTCCTGTGTAACCAAACTCTGCTTTCGTAACACAGGAAACCCAAACCCTTTTAAAGAAACACTTGCTACGCAGCTTTGAGTTGGTACAAATCCATTTACTTGCCGCAGATCATTGATTCCATACATTCCATATATTAGTTCTATACATTCCATACATTCATTCCATTCATTCCATACATCATTCCATACAAAGACTTTTCTTAACTAGACGAAGTTTACATAAGAAAAGCTCAGAGTACCTTCAATGTTATTTCAATTAAAAAACCATAAATTTTTATATTGCTGTATTAATAATTGTTAATGACAATTCATAATCTTTATTCCAATAGCGATACTTCATGTTTACTGACAAAAATTTGTAATGCTAATGTACCAACTATTTTTTACAATAGACTAACATGCAAATACTAATAAACATTGTTTAGCTAAAAGGAGAATGCCTCAACAGTGTTACACAGTGTGCCCTAAACTGTGTTGGTAAATTTGATCAAAAAATCATTATTGACCACCTGACAACTGAGACGTCATAAACAACAGCTTTTTGGGTTGTCCTTGCCCCCCACTGAAGAAAAAAAGAACATTATCTCATTAATAAAATGTGCATGCATAACATAGAGCGATAGCACTAAAACCGTGAAACAAGTACTACCTAAAAAGTACAAATAGTACTAATGAAACAATAGAAAACAAAGGGTTTTGCTACTATTTGTCTCTATTTAGTTACTAAGTTATTTCACGGTTTCAGTGTTATCGCTCTACAAATACTCGTGAAGTCGTACTTAATACACAAACATATTGATTGTATTCTAAACAGGATTGTACAAATATACCTTAAGTAATGTATAAAGAACGAGAGAGCGTGTTATATCGGTGGATAAAGATCCGAGCCGAAGGCGAGGATCTTTAGACCCGATATAACACGCTCTCGAGTTCTTTATATTACTTATCAAACGTCTAGTTGTCAATTATCATATTGGACCAGAATTTTCCAAGTTTGACTACTTTTGACTTAGAAAATCCAAGTTAAAGTTTATGCAAATACACAAAAATCTTTATCCGATATAAAGATCTACGTTCCGGTAGTGATTTCCATTGTGTTTTCTAATGAATTATTAATGAGTTTGATAAACAATTATAGAAGTTCCGGATTTTGGAAATGAATATATAACAGTCTCTAACTCCAGGCTTTAATGATTTTGCACCTGGCCATGAGTATACTACATTATTTAATAAGCGAACATAGCAATAGCAAACATCTATCAAATCTTGCCTTTATTTCTTACAGTATTCTCCATTGAAATTAACAGGACACACACATCGAAATGGTTCAGCACCATATCCAATCTTGCACGTAGCACCATCTAAACAAGGGTTGGTATTGCACATGTTCTATAGACAATGGTTACATTAGTGGGTAAAAATACAAAATAGATACAAAACTACACTAGAGGAGAAAACTGGCAAATAAATGTTTTATTTCTTAAATGAATAAATGAATGAATGAATGAGTTGTTGATGGATAGAGAGATGGATGGAAAAGACATGTATAGAAGAAATACTTACCACTGTTCCCATGTAGCTATATCCTGGTTTATCTTGGACATCCTGTGGATATTGATATCGATCAGCGTTGTTCAGTTCACACAGTAGTAATCCAGGTGTTGATGAAGGACCAAGGTTGTACGAGACGCAGTCGTTATTTAAAAAGCACTGAATATGGCATTGGTCCTCGTCCATAACCAAATGTTCAGCAAGTGAATGATTGGATAACATTTTGCCTTGCGCTTTTAAAGGTTCTTTAAATACGGCGTTTCGACAAACTAGAAATGGTAAATTAAAAGTCGGCTCATTATAATTCATTGAATATATCTCATCCATGTATTCATGTATTCATGCATCCTTTCATCCTTTAATCCATCCATTCCTCTAAATAAATATTTCATTATTTAATTTCCATTATACCTGTCTGAAAAAATCGTTGACGGTCGGAGATCTGAAATCGGAGGCCTAGTAAGAAACTGGCCAAATGTTTATATACCTAATTGCACAACCGGATACTAGCGAGTGACTGGTTTGGACTGCATCGGTGTACAGAATACAACGAGTGACAAGTATTGCGTCGAAGCTTATAAATATTGGATCGATATCATTAGCTTGTGGAAGAGTTTAGTTCAGTGGTTAAATATTCAAGTATGTTAAGTGGAATGGAAGAATCCTTTGAAGGTAGATTTACTGTATTTTTCTGTATTTTTGACGTAGCTTCTCATTCAAATTTTGATCGAATTTGTGAGATTTTGTAATGATTTTGTAATGAACTTCACGTAAGACTCTAAGACACGGAGATATTAAGCTTATCTTCAAATTAATTAGTAATACTTCACCACCGCTTGCACATAATTTTTGCTTATATAAACTATATTTATACACGGTGTCTACAGTCATGCTCTTCCTGAGAACCGTGTTCAAAACGAACTAATTATTTATATTAAGTAATTATAAATAATACAAAATCATTTATTTGTTTTCCATTGCTAGTTAAAAACACTGTAGATAGTGTAGTTAATTTAACTACACTATCTACAGTGTTTTTAAACTAGCCTGGAAAACAAATAACTGATTTTGTATTATTTACTTTATATAAATATTTAGTACAATCTGTATTTTGTACAATGTCATGATTATATTGAATGCACCTTACTGTCAATCATGCTCGATATTAGTGATGGATAATCATGGAAATAATGTTTATGAGACCTTATTATATTAGTAACAATTGAAGAACTAATTTTAGAATGTACAAAATCATATTTTCAATCAATGAAAGTGATACTCAACCACAAATTTGTACAAGCTTTGTGCAACCATGTTCACAGAAACAAGATAAAGTGGATGAATTGAAGATGTATGTAGTAGTATCAGGTTGATGTGCACAGAGGAGCTATATATTGTAACAGTAATGAGCATACATTGTATTACATTACACTTCGAGTATTGAACTTCAAATAAAGCACCAGCAACTGACTACTGCTATAATCATTGATCTGCCCCATATTGAAAACATGGTAATACATCTATTGAAAAGTTGTGTTAGGAAACTGAAACGACTGCACTGAAATGATTTCATAGATCACTAGAAAGGTAACTGTGGCACTTTAGAATCTACCAATGTGATAACAGCAATATCAAAATCATTTTAACTTGGATATCGAAACAGTCTGCTGCAGTTTGTAAGTTTTGTTTCCATAAATCAAAGTAAAAAGTACAGAATAGCAATTTTGTGTGAGCTATAATTATCTATAGATCATATTCGATCATTTGGTAAGCATTTAGTAAAATAAAGCACACTGTGTGTGTCTAGCATGATAAAAAGACCATGCAGCAGTATATATTAAGATAACCACCAATCAGGTGGTACAATTATCTACAAAATACTTTCTCCCCGGCCAATATAATTTGTGTTCTACTCTGGGACTACCTGTTATGCATTTTTGCAATCAAAAGACACTGACAAGTCAAACTGGTTTCCATCAACTTCTCCATTTTACACACAGGTAGCCCGAGTGAACGCCTATTAAGCGTCTAGTTACTCTTACTTTTGATCTTATACACATCATTGGACCAGCTTCCTCCAATCCCATTTACACAATTTGTAGATGGTCCATATTTGTTGTATGTTTCTTCTGCATTCGGACCACTGAAGCATTGCCCCCTGTTTTGGACTCCAAATATGATGTATCCTTTCTTCTTTGCGGCGTCTAGACATTTCTGTATTTTTTGTAGTGGCGTAGATGCTGAGAAACCTGCGAAGTATCTTGGCATTGTTCTACTTCCCCTATCTCTAAAGCATCCAATGTGCTCAAAATCTGAAAGTAAATTTGTTCGTCATTATTTTTGACAAGGTTTGATCTTGCAAGAGACCATAATAATTAGATAGTATTATGGTCTCTTGGTTTGACTACGAATGAACTTAGAGTCATTAGCGCATGAGGCCCAAGGCCGAATGCCTTAGACTATTTGAATAGTAGTCCATGGCCACGAAGAGGAGAGGTCTAACTGTTTTAGTATAGGCCAACTAGTGGGTCAAACGTTGGAAGAAAACTGGATCACTTTTTAGTTGTTTTCTTTTGCCGAACTGATAGATAACCTAAAGAAAAATTAACTAATCACTGAGCGTGCGCTTATTGACGTGTGATGGCAAGTACTTTGGTCCCAGAGGTTTTTTTTTTAATTTTCTTTGATAGATACGTCGAGACGTATAAATATAAACAAAGAGCAAAAGTAAGAAAAATATAAAAGAAAAATATTATAAAATACAAAATAATTAAAGGCTCTGGGACCAGGGTAGATAGCAAGTCAAACTTCAATCAAAACAGTGACATCAAAATCTTCTATTTTTTGGCATTTCCCCCCAGATCTGTACTTTAAATATAACACTTAAAAAGAGTATAATTTTTCAGTGTTTTGCTAATATATTAACAAAAGAAGATTCAAGAGAAGTTTGTTTGCAACTGTAAATTTGAAAAGCTGGCTACTTTATCAACGCTCGCACTTCGAAGTCACTGATTCGTTCAGAAAACATCAAAATTTTGAACTTTTTTGTCATTTAATTTGCTTCCTCATGCCTGGACCTTATTAGTGAAAGAAAAAGAAAGAAAAAAAAAAGCATTCTGTTGTTTACACTGGGCTATATCAACAACTCAAGAATCAAGAAAAGTTTGCTGTTTGCTACTATCTAGAGGTACATCACGAATATTGAGACTTCTAGTAGAGTAGCCAATGCAGCATTTGTTATAGACCACTAGTTCGTTTATACTAACTATGATTAGAACAGTTAAAAAAGAAAATGAAGAAGAAGAAGAAGAAAAAAACCTCGAAGGGTTACGAAACGGCACGTTATAGACGACCTCGGTGACCCAGGACCGAGGACGCACGTTCGACAAACATAACCGGCTTGAAATAGATGCATGGAACAGTGCGGAAGGACCAATAAAAACAGTACAACACGACAGGGGACCTGCGCGGTCATGGCAAAGCACGATTAGTGTGCCATTTATTTAATATATAATAGTGCTAAAATGACACTAATTTGTTTGATCTTTCTTATCATCATCATCATTATCATACATGACATTTATATAGCGCCTACCCAAATCTGCTCTAGGCGCTTTACAACACAAAAACAGACCGAGGTAGACCGAAGAGCTTATGTTAGCGCCTTTGGCTGCCGCTACCCTGGCACTGGCTGTACTACGATACTAATTACAATGCTAAAATAACTCTAAACAAAATCATCGAAACTACATCTATACATACAAAATGAAACTTAACACTACAACATGAAACTAAAGAAGGTCGGTGCATGATGGCCGTTGGCTCATTGAGCTTATCCGCCCTTTGCCAGGTCTTGTTTTTATTCCTGCTGGGTGTCATGCCACCCTCCTCACCCACAAAGAAGCTGGTGGGGGAGCCGCTTTAGACACCGACCACTCATCCATGTGGCAGGTAGTACTGGGTTACATGTTACCAGTAGCAGGCACTAACCTGACCTGACCATTAAAATACTAAAAATTGTTGCGTTTTTTCAGTTATATCGAGGTATTCCGTTATTTTTAATTTCATATTTATATTCAACAACCTCTTTAACTTTGCCTTTTTTGCTTTAACTAATTATTTTCAAACGAATACAATATGACTAAGAAAAAGAAAAGAAAAAAGAAAGGTGTCGTTATTTACTTACCGTCACTGCCGCTAATCCTTTGAAAAAGCAGTGGAAACACGAGCCAGAAACTTTTCTCATTCAATATTGTTCTCATCATGAGCAGATGTAGCTGAGCACTATTCACCACAATTTTCCGATTTCAAGTTATTCAGTTCCGATTAAAACAATCTGTGTGCGAGGAAAACAGTCTTTGTATTCAAAGCTGAGCAGTTATTGAGTATGGTTCTTGAACGAACAATGAAGTAAACAACATTAATTAAAGTAAAATGAGTCCAAACAGTTGGAAGTAAAAATATCAGGCTTCAATTCGCGTCACTGAAATACCCAATTAAATCCACTTCAATGACAAACTACACAGGAATACCACCTAGAGTGAGTACAAACCCATTTAATTGCTTGCAAATGTTTTTTCTCGCTTAGACGAGCTTAATTTAAGTAAAAACAGTACTTCCTTTTCTCCTACTTTTCGTATCGCTGAACGGAAGAAATTTCAGAAAAAATATTACATTAAGTTTGAAATTGAACTATTTTTTTATGACAACTTGTACAGGTGTTTCGCTAATTACGTAATAACCAAAAATATTTTGACAATTCATGAGGTATTATTTAGCTGAAAATTAAGCTTTTCTTTGTCTTCTTTTAATGTTAGAGAATTTTATATTACCAATTTTTCTCTGGTCAGATAGTAGCATTATTGGGGTCTGGAGAGAAAAATTTCAGAGGTAAATACTCCAGGGTACAAAAACGAGACCCACACTATAACTATCCCTCCGAGTTTGATTATGCAAATATTCACTCAATATGAGCCAATCGGTCAGTGTTTCACCTTGATTCACCTCGAACTTCAAGTGAAAATTCCCACTAAATTTTGGAATAAATCTGGTTGTTTCTAGGGAACTAAGTCGGGAGAATTTTTTACAATCCTTACTTAACAAATAGATCAGGCGTAGCTATGTTCTGTACTCTGATGGAACACGACTGGAGCTGTAAAACACGAGAAAAGGTTATAGAAATCACGAGCTATAGGTTTGCTTTTCTTTCATCGCATTACCTTTTCCCGCCGTTCGGGTGTACAAACTCGCGCGTCCGCTAACAGAAAATAATGGCGGGAATTTTCACAGACTTATTTTGACTTGGTCGCGAGGGATTGTGCAATAAAGGGATAGATTTTCTTGTGTTTACTGATGAAAGTTTTGTTTATTTCACGAATGAAATAGGCTTGAAGGACTCACAACAAAGATTGTGAGTAAAAGATTTTGATCGTGTGACGTCACTTCTATTATCTGTACTCTGATAAAGTATGGCTAATTGACCACTCAGATCGCGCGCTCGTAAAATTCTATTATTTCCCCTTTCCCTTTCCTTCCCCCTCCCCCTCCCCCTCCGGTCCTTCCCCTCCCCTTTCGCCCTGGGTCCCCGAGGATGAAGCTCAACAATTAGCACATTTTTCTTAGCAAGCCTTAGCAAACTCTGCAAGGGACATTTTTATTAACGACCCACACAGAAATTATTATTGACTATTATTGAGAAAATTTAAATTTAAAATAAGCCAGTCAGTGTTTTAAGTTGTTTGAAAAGCTTTCTTGCAAACTAAAAGCCAGTGTATCTAAATACTACCTGCCCTCACAGGCGCAAGGCATTATGGACTTGTAGTAAAAAAATTAAATCTGGTTGTCTTTCAGACAGTCTAGAAGTTTATATTTATTACTCCAAGATTCAGTGAAGATTATCAGTTGAAGTTCAAGCTAAGGGTGAAACGATTATTGGCTCATTGAATGAATATTCGCATAATCAACTGAATTCGGAGAAATAGGCCCCGTTCAAACGAGAATGCAAGTTGATGCATGTTTTGACTTGCAACTTGGGTCCTCGTTTGAACACCTCTCCACGCAAGTCGATGAAAAATTTTCAAAAACGTTCAAGGAAAATCAGCTAGCTGAAGGACAGCGAGAAAATCAGTTTTGTTTTTGTTTGAATTATTTGTTTGAGAGGAAATGTGCAGAAGTTCGAAAAAAAAAATATAAAAAACAACTTATGAAGTTTAGCGTGGTAACTGTTCAAACGAGCCATTAGATTACATTAGCTTGCGATCAAATTTGAGCACGTTCAAACTGCTCGCAAGTCAATGCAAGTAGACACAAGTCGGTACAAGTTGGTGTTCAAACGAAGATGCAAGTCCACGCAAGTCAAAAGTAATGGCATCGACTTGCGTTCTCGTTTGAACAGGGCCTTAGTAGTGTGGGTCTGTTTGTGGTAATTTTCAAAACTGTTTACGTATGAATAATTTCTCTCCAGTCCCCCCTTTGCCACTAATATATCAGAATAGCGAAAAATTAGTAAGTTTAATTATCAAAGATTAAAAAAAAGCTTAATTTCAACTAAAAATATCTTCGTCAAAATATTTTTGGTTATTACGTATGTTATTTACAACACACCTATACAAATTACCACAAAGAACTATAATTCAAATTACAATTATTTGAAGCTAGAATTATTTTTCTTAGATAAAGCTCGTCTAAGAAAGAAAACAAATATTTGCGTGAAGCAATTAAATGGAGTTAGAAGCTATAATTGTTTTTTCTTAGATAAGACTCGTCTATAAGAAAGGAAAAAAAATGAATATTTGCGTGAAGAAATTGTTTTTACTTAAATTAAGCTCGTCTAAGCGAGAAAAACATTTGCAAGCAATTAAATGGGTTTGTACTCACTCTAGGTGGTATTCCTGTGTAGTTTGTCATTGAAGTGGATTTAATTGGGTATTTCAGTGACGCGAATTAAAGCCTGATATTTTTACTTCCAGCTATTTAGACCCATTTTACTTTAATTAGTGTTGTTTTCTTCACTCTCTGTCCAACTGTCTCAAAAATTACTTAGCTTAGTGAGGATACAAAGACTGTTTTCCTCACACATGGATTGTTTTGATCGGAACTGATTGACTTAAAATCCGAAAATTGTGGTGAATAGTGCTCAGCTACATCTGCTCATAATGACAAAATTATTGAATGATAAAAGTTTCTGGCTCGTGTTTCCACTGCTTTTTCAAAGGATTAGTGGCATCGGCGGTGAGTAAATAACGACACCTTTCTTTTTTCTTATATTTGTTCTTAGTCGCATTGTATTCGTTTGAACATGGTCACTCAGTGGAAATTAGTTGAAGCAAAAACAGTCTTTATTCTTTATTAGTCTTTATTCTGAAATTATTTATACAGTTGGGTTTTTTTACAAGTTGGGTTTAAAACAGTTAAAAAAAAATTGTTTTTTTTTTAGTTTTTTCCATAAAACAATACATTACTAGTAAAGGGCTTTCCTTATACAATTAAATTTTGCCAGGTGGAAATGCTTATTATTATTTTTTCCAGCGATACAATATTCAATCCTTTCGTAATATTTAAGATAAGCTTTAAAACCGTTCATTTCCATCTGACTACCATTAAGCCTAGCCCTATATACATAGGCTTTGTATAAAAGTAATACAAAGTTGATTAAGAACGAAAAGTTGATGTTGGAGCAAGGCCCTATGACTAGTGAGGTTAGATTTAGTTCAGGCAATTTTATATTATAATCTTGCAACCACGCTTGTATCTTATCATACAACTTAGAAGAAACTTCACACTTTACAAAGAGGTGTTCTATTGTTTCTACATGCTTATGACAAAAAGAGCATAACTGGTCTTGATCTATTAATTTAAATTTAAATAAATCCTTATTAACGTATAAGCAGTTCATGAGAAGTCTGTACTGAAACCATCTAAGTTTTGTATCTATAGTGATAATATAGACTAATGAATAGGCCTTGCTCCAATCAAAACAATCAATATTCTGCAAAATTGCTTTCCATCTACGTTGAGCAGTCGGTTGCTCAAATTTTTTACTAATAATTTTTTGGTATATTTGGTTGACTTTTACTTTATCCAAATCAATCCATTTTTTAAAAACTTTAATTTTCCTAGTGAAAGTAAGTGCTCCAATTTCACAATGAGGGTTTCTTTTTAGTGTTTTTACCCATGGTGCTGGTAAAGCGCTAATAAGCCCCATCCAAGTTAACCATTCTGTATTTGGAAAACCTCTCTCAACTGCATCCTCCCACTTAAAACCAGTATTTGGGTTCCAAAGATCACTTACATATCGAACATTACAATCCAATAAACGTCTCATACATTTTACATCACATGTAAACTTTATAAAGATGTTATTCCACAGAGATTGCTTTAGAATACCAATCAAATCGTCAGTATCTACCACTGAGTAACTCATTTCTGCCCAGACTTTAAGAGCTTTACAATAGAATTTTGGTATTTCCTTAGATATTTTACCACTATCAAAATTCTCGCGAACACACTCAATACCTCCTATCAATGTCAACTTCTTTAATGGTAAATTCTTCCAAAAACTTTTTGTTCCATCCATTAACCTCGCTGCCCATTTGAACATACTCGCTTTTATCATGCTCCCAAAATCAAGGAGTTTTAGTCCTCCGTCATTATATGTTCCAATCAAAGTATTATATTTTATCTTAGGTTTTTTACCATTCCATATAAAGTTTACAACTTCGTCCTTTACTCGTTTAATAAAATTTTCACTGGCTCCTAATTTGGTACACACGTACAAAAGCTTTGAGAGACCTAATGACTTCACTACTTGGATTCGTCCTATTGGAGTCAAAGTTCTACACTTAGCTTCCAAATAGTAAGGGTTGTCTTAAAATTTTCAAATATTCGTTCAAAATTATTTGTATTGTAATAATTGCTATTATGCGAGAAATATATACCAAGGATTTTAATACCTGACTCATGGAAATCTATCCATTTTAAATTTTTATGTAGCGGCTCAACTGGATAAGTATGCAGGCTTTTTGGACCTAACCATCCTATCTCTGATTTTTCACGGTTTGCACGTAGTCTATTCGTAGTCAAACCAACAGGCCATGATACTTTCTTATTATTATGGGCTCTTGCAAGATCAAACATTATTAATAAAATAGCGAACAAATTTACTTTCAGATTTTGAGCACATTGGATGCTTTAAAGATGCAAATAGTAGAACAATGCCAAGAAAATTCGGACGTTTCTCGGCACCTACGCCACTGCAAATAATACAGAAATGTCTAGACGTCGCAAAGAAAAAAGGATACATCATATTTGGAGTCCAATACGGAGGGGAGTGCTGGAGTGGTCCGAATACAGAAGAAACATACAACAAATATGGACCAGCTACAAATTGTGCGAATGGGCTTGGAGGAGGCTTGGCCAATGATGTGTATAAGATCAAAAGTAAGAGTAAAGTAGTGATATATGATCCCAAGATAACGAGCCAATAGATCGAATTATTATTCGAATTCTCATACGTAGGATAGAAAGTTTTTGCTTTTGTGTTTGCTCACCGCGGGCTGAATACGAATAAGCATAGTTAGCCCTTTTTGTCCCTGTTTGCATGTGCATTTAGGTTAGTCTTGCTGTAAAGCAAAGCTATCAGGTCACAATTCAAAACCACGTCAATATTTAATAGCTTTAAAATATTCATTGCATTATAAAGAGACACTTTTCACATTTCTAGTTTGTCGAAACGCCTTATTCAAAGAACCTTTAAAAGCGCCAGGCAAAATGTTATCCAATCATTCACTTGGTGAGCATTTGGTTATGGACGAGGACCAATGCCATATTCAGTGCTTTTTAAATAACGACTGTGTCTCGTACAACCTTGGTCCTTCATCAACACCTGGATTACTACTGTGTGAACTGAACAACGCTGATCGATATCAATATCCACAAGATTACCAAGATAAACCAGGATATAGCTACACAGGAACAGTGGTAAGTATTTCTTCTCACATGTCTTTTCCATTCATCCATCCATCCATTCATCCACTTATTCATCCACTCATCCATCCATTCATTCATTCATTCATTCATTCATTCATTCATTCATTCATTCATTCATTCATTCATTCATTCACTCACTCATTCATTCATTCATTCATTCATTCATTCATTCATTCATTCATTATCCCTTCATTCATTTTAGTGATGAAAAACTTATTTGCTAGCTAGTTTACTTTTCTCCTCTAGTGTAGTTTTATTTCTATTTTTACACACTAATGTAACCATTGTCTACAGAACATGTGCAATACCAACCCTTGTTTGAATGGCGCTACGTGCAAGATTGGATATGGCGCTGAACCATTTCGATGTGTGTGTCCTGCTAAATTCAATGGGGAATACTGCAAGAAATAAAGGTACATTTTAGAGTTTGTTAAAAATTCATTGTTTGTGTGTCTTGTCAAATTTAATTTGGTGAATAATGATGTCATAGAAATTGAAATCACGTACGTGCGCTTCGAGAAACATCAGAATTGTTAATGGGGCTCAGTTAACGATTAACCTTCTATTCCCGATTAATTTCGTATCTGAAAACTTTAAAATTGGAGCTCAAAATGCACTACGATTTCATGTTAAATGCTGTTATAATTTGTCTATAATACTAAATGCTAATTGAGTGATCAGGTCGCCGACCATTCAGGAACGAGCGACAGAATAATACCCCTTCGTTCCGAGGATGTCTCCCATGTATTTTTGCCCTCAAATTCTTGGTTTTGAACCATTCCCAA